>WWPM01011615.1:0-26531 GCA_023279145.1 Glomeris maerens | reverse complement strand
TTTTTCTAATATGACTGCTTTTAAACAAATTGAATTGCATAGGTTCTAGGATTTTCAAATGTAAAAGATGGAAAACCTGCAGGGTTTCTAGCACATTTTTTGGAAAATATTTTTGAATATTTACAACTAACGTAAGCAAAGAAACCAAATGCAACAAACGAAAATATTTTCTCTTCTTTTAAATGCTCTATGCCTTTTGTGGAACAGGTTGTATTGGGGGTACGTTGATGCAGGAATCAATATACAAACAAATTACAAACATAATTGGCCTAAAGATGTAAGTAACGTTTTAAACGTACCATGATTTTAACTTGAAAGGGATGACTGGTTTGCCAGTTTTTCCTTAAATATTATATAACTAATTAAAATTCTGCTTATTAGTGTCCAGAAATTTTCATGCTCTTCACTTACGATACTGGCAGTCATACTTGGCCACAATTGTTTAGAGATGGACTGACAGTAGTGGCAAAGATGAAAACTAGAACTATGACACTTACAAGGCTAATATCCTTATTCAAATACAAATTGTGGATTGCGGCAATAGTGACTTTGTGTCTATTAAACCTTGGTTTTTATTTTGCATTCGATGGAAGCCCATCGTTAAAGCATCACCCAAAATTTAAACACAAGAGCATGAGTAAACTAATGAGGATATTGGGATTTGACAGCTTAATACGTTTTCATGGTAAATGCAATTTTAAAAGAAATTGCCTCTGTTTTACGAGTTTTACGATGCATCGCAGTTGATTGAAATTTTCAAAAGTACAATATCAACTAAACATTTTATAACTGTTATATTGACCTCGTTGCAATGCAAACCTGAATTTTGATAATGGCAATGGAGAGTCATGTCAAAATAGTAATTCTTTCAGTAATGTTTCAATTAAATTGTCCGCTTTTTAGAGGAATGGACAACAGGGCCAACAAAATCCGTCAGAATTTTACTCCTGGTTTTTAACATCTATCTCTTTATTCTTTTAAACGCCTTTCTGGCTATATTTTCCGTAAAAATATTATCCAGAAGCTATTTTCCTCTGAATAAAGTTTCTGACGTATGCCAGTATCAGGGAAGATGCTATATGGATGTTGATGCCTTCTTTAACTTGGGTAATTATCAGGTATGTAACTATATTCACATGTGAATTTCTACTAAGGTGAAGAAATAAATCTATTGCTTAACATTAATTGAAGATTTTATGGATATTTTGATAATTTTCAGGGCATTTCTGATCCGTGTCAAGACAGAATTTTTAGTGATTCAATACGCTTCTTCAACGACTTTATTGCTACACACCGCTACCATAAATGCGTTATTGAAGGCAGCTGTACCATTCTTACACATTGCAAAAAGGGAAATCTGGCAAAAAATCGTCATCCTGGCGTAAATCATTTAAGGAAACCAGAACTCATTTTTGGAATGAGTATACTCTCAGAGAAGGAAAGGATATTCCAAGCTTCCTTCACATATTTGTAAGCGAACTTGCAAAAAAAAAACATAATATTTATCTACCACTTAATAATTTTGTATTCGTAAGCAGAACTTTGCGTCTGAGGGAGAATGGAATTTTGCAAATCCTGCAAGAACGCTATTTTAAGCTGTACGGGATTAGTAATATCACGCCAGAAGCAATAACTTTTTCTGAAACATGGCTAACTATGTCAATCCTGGCCATTTGTATATTTGCTGCGGGGTTAATTGTGGTTGCAGAAAACATTACCTAATGTAATACACAAATGCAAACCAAACTGCAAGAAAAATAATGTTATTCTTGATCCTAATGTATAATGTCACATATGATTTTTTTTGGTCAACATGTAATGCTGGTATATTAACTTAACACATTTAATTATTTTATTTATAGGTATACACTCTCTAAAACAAGGATAACAGTAAACTTCATATGTATTTATATCTGTATTCCGAAGCACGCTATGTTTGGCCACGTATTAAGTTTTGTTGGTGTTTCCATTTTTAATGTACAAGTACAGTCAACTTTGCGTAACTCGATTCCGGTTAACTCAATAAGCGGGTTAACTCGACATTACTGCCATGTCCTGGTTTGCAATATAGGCTTTTTAATGCTAAAAATGCTAGTTAACTCGATATCGCTTATCTCAATAATCTGCCTATCTCAATTATCTGAACCCCTGCATATCGAGAAATGCGGCCATTCTGTTTGATTGTCCAGAGGGCAATTGTCCCTAGCTGCCAAAACCCTACCCGTCACTTCAGCAACTTGTCACACTGTCCGTATCCTGCTTAATCATGGAAACGTCACGCAAACACAAGTGTGTTTCAAAATGTTTGGCGGACAAATGCAACATTGTTATCTTGTAAATGACGATCCATTTCTGAAACAGAAGGCCATCTGTGAGAAATTACTTCTTTTCATTTTTAAATCATTTGTTAAGCACATTGTATAACTTTTTCTTCTATAATTTATGGTCGATACAAGGTTTAAAAAAATTGGTTAAATTATTTATTTTAATTTCTTAACCCGATATTCAGATAATTCGATAAGATTTTGGGTTCCCGAGCGTATCGAGTTATGCGGAGTTGACGGTAGATAGTTTGCTAAACAAATTGTCATATTTAATGAAAAATATCAGTTTCTGTAGCATGTTATGAGGAATTATTATCCAATAAAAGTTATTCTCATCTCATAAAATAATTGTACTTTTTCATCATGTTCTGATTCGTGTTTGTCAAGATTTGCTGAATGCAAAAAAATCTACAATATCACCTGAAAATGTGACTTATACGAGAAAAGTATAGAGTGAAATGCCATGATTCTGAATAAAAAATAACTAAACACCAACAAATAGCTGGAAAATTTTCAAAAATGGCAAAAACTGGGTAGTGCACAATGTGAGGGGCAGTGAAATGAAAACGGAACACCCATCACACAACATATTCCTCATGAAAGTTGGAAACACTGTTGTTATGTATTGATAGTGCCATCTGTAGGGTACAAGGAAAGCATAGTGAAAACGCACAGGTCCTCGTGGTTGTTTTGCTATTGCTTAGGAGGTGAAAGTAGGGAAAGTGTGTTCGTCCAGCATTTAAATTGAATGCAAGCGAAGAAGAGCAGAGAGGTGTTATTCGTTTCTTGGTGGGTGGCTGAGGGTGCTTGAACTCGTCAAATTCGTCAAATTCATCGTCGGATGTCTGCAGTGTATGGCGAACACTGCATGTCCCTGACAAGTGTGCAAGTGTGGCAGAAGAGATTCCGCGAAGAACGCACATCGCTGCAAGATCATTCGCGCCCTGGACATGCCCATCGAGTCATATGCCTGATGTGATTGCGCGGATTGACGGTCTGATCTAGGAAAAAAGAAGAATCACCGAGGAAGAAATTCACTTTTAGGTCGGCGTAAGCCACGGCTCTGTGCATGCCAATGTCAAAGATCACATGAAGTTCAGCAAAATTTGCGCGCCGTGGGTTCCACATCAACTGGTGGAGGAACAAATGATGAACAGAATGACTGCCTGTCTGAGTCTTCTGCAACGGTACCACGATGAATAGTATGCGTTTCTGTCACATATCATTACAAGAGACGAAACAGGGTTCCACCATTTTGAGCCCGAGAGGAAACGGCAAAGCCAGCAATGGAAACACGTCGCCTCTCCCCCGCCAAAGAAGTCCAAAGCTGTCCATTCGAGTTCCGGTAAAGTCCTGATGACCTCGACTGCAGGGACCCTCTGCTTGTTGATTTCCTAGAGCACGGAGCCACAATCAATGCGAAACGCTATGCAGACAAGTTGTAAAAACTGCAACATGCGACAAAGGCGAAATGTCCTGGAATACTGTCCGACGGAATCATCCTTTTGCGTGACAACGCCCGTCCCCAGACTGCCAATCTGGTGTAGGATAAGCTGCAGAAATTTGGCTAGGAAACACTGCAACATCATCCGTACAGCCCAGATCTTTTCCCTTGTGACTTCCACATTTTTGGCGACCTGAAGAAAGGCCTTCGTGGACATTGGTTTCATTCAGACAAGGAAGTGCAAGGGTGGGTGAGGTTGCGGATCCGTCAGCAACCTACCTCTTTTTACAAGTCTGGAATTGATTGTCTCGTTTCCCAGTGGGATCAATGCATTACCTCCTCTGGCCATTACTTTTGAATAAAACAATTTTCCCCTCATAAAATAGAAATTTAAATTTCAAACTAATATTATAACCCATTTTTAAATATTACAACGATGATAGTATGATGCACGCGACATGCATCCATGAAGTTCGGAAATGTTATATTCCAATAAACATTTAGTAATAACTGAAATTGCTTACAGGGTTCATGATTTTACTCCGACAATAAAATTTGCAGACTTTCACACGGTTTTTTCGGGGTATCTTAGTAAAAAAATATTTGTATATACACACGCTTCTTATTTTATACCCAAGCAGTGGTATACTTTCCGAACAGCCTTCGTCTTTCCGAATTAAGCAAGTGTTTGTCTTGCGATCAGTGGGAATGTCAAATTGTTATGAAAGTAAACATTGAGGAAAGTGGATTTAAAGGTGACCTGACAAAGTTTTGTTCCATACCCTAAAATGGCACTGCAGTACAATCACCACAAAATAAGGAAGACACTTTTTGGAACTTTTTAATAAAATGATTATATGAGAACATGCGCAGTTGAGTTGATAACGTCACTCAATAACGTTGACTCCAAGTATTGAAAGCCTACTTGCATTTTTCAGCAGGCCTGCACGATCCGCCATTTCCCCTTGCTATTGCTTGGGCCTTTTACTGCTACGAATGACACCCATACATGAAGCAATTTGACACTTAGAAGGTGTAGCTCCCAATCTACACCTTTTAGCTGTCATTCCACTCTAGCAGATTCAACTGCTCACCGTTTGAAAATGGCTACACAGAAAATTCTGAAAATTTGCAGGAAGTTTCCACGTTGTGTGGAATATATTTCCTTCAAATTTCATAAATATTAAAAATGTCGCAAATTTCTATTGGCGGGTCACCTTTAACGGCATCTATGACGCAGTGGGATCAATTCACTTGGTTGCAGCCAATAGGAGAAATAAACTGCTGCTGCATCATTTGAGTTCTGCCGGGTTCTGCAAAGACGCAAACAGTGAATGGGACGTTTTTAAACAAGAAAACCAAATCCATATCGCACAGTCTCCACAAAGTTAGTAAATTTTCATCATTATTGCCTCATAACTTATGCTCTTTATGTACATTTGGTCTGAAATCTCCTGAATTTTAATTATCGACGTGACCATGAAGCATATTACTTGCTACCATCTGTTTAACTACTGTATTCATTTAGGAAAGACAATCAATGTGACACAAAAAATAGCAAATTTCATCGATCTAATGTTTTCTCGCATTTAGATTTGTGTATTTGTATGGTAAGAACTTCTTTTCTGCCAAATCCCGCATCAGAAAGTCAGATATAAAAGCTTCTTGGAAAGTCTAATTAGGTAATCCCGCATGTAATATTTTTAATACCTTCATCCTAAATTTTGCTTAAATTGCTCGCAATTTCCATTCAGGTAATTGTTAGTTATTTGAGACCATATGCAGCCGCAAGTGAAGTGTTATTTTGAAGTTGTTTGTGACATTCTACGATTTCAGTGACATTGATTGGGAAATATGCTATAGCAACAAAGCTTATTAATGTATTTCAAACAAATTGATTTCCAATGTAATTACACCGTTGTTTTTAACAAAACTGTAGAGAGGCTGGGATTCGAGGCTAGTCAATTAGTCTCACGACAGGTCTATTTTATACCTAAATGCTGGTGAGAGGCCATCCCAAAACTACAGCAGTCGAGATGCAATGATAATGTGGACTATATTACTAACCATAACTCGCTATTGTCAGATTCATCTCATAAATTCTATACCATTTAATCACAGAACACTAATACCAAACGCAAAATTTGAACATTTAGATTGTATTTGCATGCTGAAACAAGCACCAATTTTATAGGTTTTGAGATGTGCACTGAGATGTCAAATATACTCAAGCATATAGTTGCCAAATTTGGTGAATTTCTATAAAGGTTTTGCAGAGTTATTTTGGGACAGTGTAGAATATTCTAAATCAGACCACCACCATGACATTGGGCATTTTCGGCAATTCATCCAGTCGTAAGTCGACTGAATGTGTGACGTCATGACCAGGAACCCAAATGAACTGGTACAAGGCGCCGACCGCATGAATTGCTGACCAATTTTTCTTGCCTGTACTCATTCGACTAAACCATAACTGAATTACTGAATACGCCCATTGACACCATTTAAAGGGAGTACACACATTCACCCTAATGTTGCAATAAAGTGGGCGGTTACAATCGAAACACTTGTGCCAGGATTGGTCAGAGCACTTTGTATTGGCCGCTCTCTTGAAGAGGGAACCGGAAATAACGCTATATTCTTATTTCTGGTTCCTTCGCACTGCAGCCATTCAGACGGGGAGGAGAGGCTCTGATTTGTCGATTCCCTTTAAGGTCATAACACCAAACTCACATGAACTAAGTTGTGACTTTCACTTCAATTGTGACATTAAGCTCGGCCATGCTGTCGAATAGAAGTTAATAAAAAATTTACATACTATAAGGGATCATTCATAAATTACAAAACGCTGCTAGGGGGAAAGGTTCAGGAAATGTGTTTCCAATGTGTTTCAGAAAAGGGGGGAGGGGGTAACAAGGCAGAGGTTCAAACTTCCCTTAAAATTCCAATGGTCTCAAAATAACAACAAACAGTGCCCTTTGCCACATTTTGGGACACATTCCTCCAAGTGAAAGGGGTGGACATGTTAAGATGTGGGAGAAGTTTTCACACTAGTCAATTAATTAAAAATATGTTGGCCCTAGGATTCCTAGTATCCACGTATACCCTTGCCATCAAGGTCATGTAATTGTCTCCCCTTCCCCAGTCATGCCACTTTGTAGCTATGCTTCTATCAAGGCGAGTTTAAGATTAATTTAGTGAGAAATGTCCAACAAAACCAAATTACATTTAGAGCTTTTAGCCAACTACAAAAAGGCAAATTCTGGAAAATCTCATATTATATGTGACAAGGTAAATGGAACAGAAAAAGATAAAAGTGGAGGAGAATGGACCTACGTAGGGAGCCAGGGAGGATCGGTGGTGGACTATTGGATTGCGGGTGGAGAGGCGTGGAAAAAGATAGGGCGGATGCAGGTTGAAGAAAAGGACGACTCGGATCACCTGCCTTTGGAAATAGTTTTGGGAAATGGGAAGCCAGTAATAGAAGTGTCGGGAAAACGTCAAGGATATTATAAGAAATATATATGGAATGATCTAAGAAGGGGAAAATATAAAAACATGTTGAAAGAAATGGAAGCAGAAGGTCGAAATAAGAGGAAAGGCACAGTGGAAGAGAGGTGGAGAGAGATTACAGAGAATTAATGAGGCGAGACCAAGAAAGTGGATAAAGACGAAGGACGTGCATGGAGGAGCGAATTGGTGGGACACAGAATGTGGAGAAGGTAAAAGAGAAGTCAGGAGAGCTTTAAGGAGAATAAGGCAAAAACTTAATGGAGAAAGGAGGAAGGAGTATAGTGCGGATTATGGAAGGTTAAAGAGGAAGCAGAGGGAGCTGTGTGATAAAAAGAAACAAGAGTGGAGAAAGAAATGGGATGAAGAAGTTAAGGGCATTAAAACAGAGGGGGACCTATGGAAATTTATAAAGAGGAATGAGGTCAAGGGTAGGGGTGCGGTAGAAAGGTGCCCACTGAAGACAGAAGTCATGGCGGAACATTTTAAGGCTTTGTTGTTAGAGGTCAAGACAAATAATGAGGAAACAGGCAATTTGGAGGAAGAGTTGAGGATTAGGGGTTTATATCAAGGAGAAGAATTACAATGGGAAGAGATGGTGAGACATATCTAGAGATTAAAGAAGGGAAAGGCAGCTGGGGTGGATGAATTAGAGAACGAGGTATGGATATATGCCGAGGAGGGAATATGGAGGGCTAAGCTAGAAATGTTTAACAAGATTTGGGGCGGAGAGAGTATGCCGGAGCAGTGGAAAAGTGGGATAATACATCCGATTTATAAAGGGGGAGGAAATAAGGAGGCCAAAAATTATAGAGGAGTAACATTATTATGTACATGTTATAAAATTTGTGGGAATGCTGACAAACAGGTACGGGAAGATTTTAGAGGCGAAGCAGATATTACTGGAGAGTCAAGCAGGTTTTAGGAAGGAGAGGAGTACTATTGAGAATAGATACTTGATACGCACAATAATAGATGCAGAGTTGGAGAAACATGGAGGGAAGATTTACCTATTATTTATCGATTTGAAAGCAGCCTTTGATTCTGTGGATAGGGAGAAGTTATAAGGACGATTAAGGAAAGATGGAATAGATGAGAGATTAGTGAAAAACGTTACAAGGATATATAAGGAGACAAAGAATATGGTTAGAGTAGGAGGAGATTTCTCAAAAAGTTTTATAACACGTAGAGGTGATAGACAGGGTTGCCCTCTGAGCCCCTTATTATTTAATAATTACATAGCAGATTTGGAGGAAGTACTGCAAAGGAATCAGGATGGTGGTGTTTTGGGTGGACACAAGATTGTAATGGGGGCATATGCGGACGAAATGGTAATGATTGCGACTCAGGTAGAGCAACTACAAGGGACGATAAACTGTTTGGGGATATATTTGAGAAAGAAGAAGTTAGAGCTGAACCTAGGAAAGACGCAAATAATGAGCTGTAAGAGAAATAGTAAAAAGGCTGAAGCTGAAAGGTGGTTTTGGAAGAGACAAGAAATACAAGTGGCAAAAGAATACAAATATTTAGTTTTTATGTTACAATGTAATAATAGTACGGAAAAACATATTAAGGGAGTGATTAAGGCGTTAGTAGCAGCGCAGAAGATTTGGGGGATTGGCGAAAGGTGGTTTGCTAATGATATAAAGTTTAGCCTCTTATTATTTGATAGAATGGTACAAGCGATCATGTTTTATGGGGTAGAGGTGTGGAGTTGGGAGAACAGGCCAGAGATAAATAGGATATACTTGAAATACGCGAGGTGGATCCTAGGTGTAGTGTGGAACACGCCAGGGTGGATGGTGCAGTTGGAGATAGGTGGGACATCATTGTGGAGGAAGACTTTGAGAAGAGCATATGTTTTTGAAAGGAAAAAGAGAAGTCTAGGCTGGGAGAGGTATATTAAAGCAGCAATAGAGTGGAGAAGAGAGGACGAAGAAGGTATGGAGAGGATGAGATGGAGACAAAAGGAATAAAATCTTAAGCGAGATTGGTTTATCGACGAGAGAAGTGGAGGTGATGGAAAGAAGAGGGATGCTGGTGGAAGAAGAAATAGATAGACGAGTTAGAGACATTGAGAAACAGAAAATAGTGGAAAAGATGCATTCGTCAAAATATAATGAGATATAAGAGGATAAAACCAAGGGAAGGGATGGCGGTCTATCTAAAGGAAATAGCGTTCGAGAGAAGGGAGCGTCAGCTTTACAAGGTCAAGAATGGGAAACGATGTGAAAGCAGCTCAATTTTGGATGGAGTTAACTGAAAGGCAATGCCCAGACTGTAAAGAGGAGGACACCGTGGAACACGATTTGTTAGGATGCCGAACGGAAGAGAATTGGAGGTCGAGAGGGGAGAGGAAAAAGAAAGTGCAGTGGCTGTTGAAAGCAGATGGGACGAAATAGAAGAAAGGAGAAGGTAGTGTGTTATAGAAGGGAGGTGAACGTCCTGGGAGGTAACCCCCCCCCTTTCGAGGCCCAAATTGGGCAAGAAATAAAATTGAAAATATGTGACAAGGTGGTGTCTACAATTTGTGAGAAATAAAAAAGCGATTTGGGAAATAGTGTTTCGTTTCAGCGAGAGGAAGGCAGTATCAAAGTTGAGTTTAACATGTGTTTCAAAGGGGGAGGAGGGGGTTCAAAAACGTGTATTTTTGCGTTTCGTAATTTAAGAACAACTTTGACAAACGAGGTGAAACTTTGGAACCCAATCAAAATGCAATTGTCCCAATAGAACAACACAAGAAGACGACGTCTTGAAACTCAAATATACTTGATACAGTGGTGCCTTGCATAAAGAACGCCTCGCACAGCGAACGCTGCACACAACGAACTTCCTATTCGTTCATTTCATGATTCATACAACGAACTTCGCTTCACACAACGAAGTCGCCCGAGCTTCCACGATCGCTGCCGATGCAGTATTGCATCATCCTGCGCAGGCACTGCAATCGTTAGTCACTGCGCTTAACTTACGCACGTATCACGGCAGTCGTCCTTTTAAGTTAAACTCAATATTTTTTTTATATCATGGCTTCTAAAAAAAATCAGGAAAGTGATTTCTGTTGAAATGAAACAGGAAATAATTAGAAAGAGTGAATGTAGAGTAAAACAGTGTGACCTCGTCAAAGAGTTTGGCCTCAGCACATAACGAACTTTTCGCATAACAAACTTGCTCCTGGAACGAATTAAGTTCGTTGTGTGAGGCACCACTGTATATTGAAACCATTGTCAGCATCATCTTAGGGTTAAGCGTGTAATAATCGTTTCAAAAAAGACCATAATTTTTCTGTCCCTTTCTATGTGCAGCCATGGGATTATTCCTACACTGCTCAATAGTCTGCACATTATGCCTTATTCAAGTTACAGAAGAGTTTGAAAGATATAAACCAGGTATTTTACATTGCTTCTCATTGTGATTTGAAAATTAACAACTGATCTCTGTTCTTCATGAATGGGTGATAAAAAGTAATGCGTGGTGTCACATTTATAAAATCTGGAACTGAATTCACAAGGTATGTAGATTCCTCACCAACTGGAGTCTTAAGAGCATTGATCGATATTCATGCGCGACTGAAGATGAGACCTCTATCCATAGTTACAGAAAAATTGTTCGGTAAATGTGACTTGTATACAGTGAGCTGGAACTATATGCATAACATTAAAATGTGATTTGGAATACAGAAAATGTTGTCAAATGTTGGATTCAGCAATTCCGAGCCGAGATATCAAATCAGGAAATTTTAGAATTTCAAATCCATTGGTATAATTTATCCTACAGTCAAAAACCCAACAGTGGTTCATTTGACTCCAGAATCTTTCTTTTGACACCAGAGAAATTGAAACACTGGATAACTAACTTTCAAGTACGTAAATCTACATTTGATTTCAAGCACTAGTTATGATAGTGCTTAAAATTATATTGATGCAATAATTTATTCCGATAATTTATGTATTTTCGAGTGAAGCAAGAACTCATTTACGATGTACCGAATGATATTGTCATTGGATCGTGCTTACCAAAGTTCTTTATAGACAAATCAGGAATTAACATGTTAATTCCAGTCCAGACACAGTATTGGATTCAACCATCAAACTCAAAAGCAAGTCAATCGCGTAAATGGACAAATTATGAAGTATCGAATTGAGAAAGAATATTTGTCACTTTCAGCATTCACAAAGTAACTGGATAAAAAGAGACAATGTACCGTTTTTGGTGCAGCGCACTAGTTTACACAATTGGTGGGCAACATCATTGGAATACCATATGGATTTACGCCATGTCAACAACAAAACTCGATATCTATATGGCGTTCTACAACATTTTTCTATTCATCTTATAATTGTATCATTAAATGATGTAGGCAAATTATCAATACAGCATTTGGATGTGGATTGCAGTTCCTTGCACATCAATTCTTTCAGTAAAATTTTGAGAATGTAAATATGGTCAATTATAAACGATTTGTTTTTGTTGTCAAATGCAAATTCGAACGTTAGATCAGCACAAAAAAGCAAGGAATTGTTTCAAAACCTCGGCCTTACCAAAATGCAGTACTTCGTTTTCTAATATGTCAGTTTTTAAACCAATTTAATTGAATAGGTTCTAGGGTTTTCAAATGTAAAGGGTGGAAAACCTGCAGGGTTTCTAGCACATTTTTTGGGAAATGCTTTTGAATATTTACAACTAACGTAAGCCAAGAAACCAAATGTAACAAACGAAAATATTTTATCTTCTTTTAAATGCTCTATGCCCTTGTGGAACAGGTTGTTTTGGGGGTACGCTGATGAAGAAAGCAACTTAAAAACAAATTACATACATAATTGGCCTAAAGATGTAAGTAATGTGTTAAACGTAGGATGACTGGTTTGTCAGTTCTTCATTAAATATCATATTATACTGTATAACTAATTAAAATTGTTTATTAGTGTCCAGAAATTTTCATGTGCTTCACTTACGATACTGGCAGTCATACTTGGCCACAATTGTTTAGAGATGGATTGACAGCAGTGGCAATGATGAAAACTAGAACTATGACACTTACAAGACTAATATTTTTATTCAAATACAAATTGTGGATTGCGGCAATAGTGAATTTGTGTCTATTAAACCTTGGTTTTTATTTTGCATTCGATGGAAGCCCATCGTTAAAGCATCACCCAAAATTTAAACACAAAAGCATGAGTAAACTAATGAGGATATTGGGATTTGACAGCTTAATACGTTTTCATGGTAAATGCAATTTTAAAAGAAATTGCCTCTGTTTTATGAGTTTTACGATGCATCGCAGTTGATTGAAATTTTAAAAAGAACAAGATTAACTAAAAATTCTATAACTCTGTTATATTGACCTCGATTGCAATGCAAACCTGAATTTTGATAATGGCAATGGAGAGTCATGTCAAAATAGTAATTCTTTCAGTAATGTTTCAATTAAATTGTCTGCTTTTTAGAGGAATGGACAACAGGGCCAACAAAATCCGTCAGAATTCTACTCCTGGCTTTTAACATCTATCTCTTTATTCTTTTAAATGCCTTTCGGGCCATATTTTCTGTACAAATATTATCCAGAAGCTATTTTCCTCTGAATAAGGTTTCTGACGTATGCCAGTATCAAGAAAGCTCTTATATGGATATTGATGCCTTCTTTAACTTGGATTATTTTCAGGTATGTAACTACAGTCAACTTCGCGTAACTCGATTACGGTTAACTCAATAAGCTGGTTAATTCGATATTACCGCCATGTCCCGGTTAGCAATATAGGCTTTTTAATGCTAAAAATGCTAGTTAACTCGATATCGCTTATCTCAATAATCTGCCAATCTCAATTATCTGAACCCCTGCATATCGAGAAATGCGGCCATTTTGTTTGATTGTCCAGAGGGCAATTGTCCCTCGCCGCCAAAACCCTGCCCGTCACTTCAGCAACTTGTCACACTGTCCGTATCCTGGTTAATCCTGGAAACGTCATGCAAAAACAGTGTGTTTCCAAAAGTTTGGCGGACAAATACAACATTGTTCTCGTTGTAAATGACAATCCATTAACGAAGCAGAAGGCCATCTGTGAGAAATTACTTTTTTCATTTTTAAATCATTTGTTAAGCACATTGTACCACTTTTTCTTCTGCAATTTGTGATCGATACAAAGTGTAAAAAATTGGTTAAATTATTTTCTTTTGAAATTTCTTAACTCGATATTCGGATAATTCGATAAATAAATCCATGCCTGTTTGCCAATACATTGTAATCCATTTATTGAAATTATTGCTAAACATTAGTTGAAGATTTTATGAATATTTTGATCATTTTAAGGGCATTTCTGATCCGTGTAAAGAGAAAATTTGGAGTGATTCACTGATCTTCTTCAACGACTTTAAGGCTACACACCACTACCATAAATGCATTATTAAAGGCAGCTGTACCATTCTTACACACAGCAAAAAGGGAAATCTGGCAGTAAATCATTATCCTGGTATAAATCATTTAAGAAATCCAGAACTCATTTCTGGAATGAGTATACTCTTAGAGAAGGAAAGGATATTCAAAGCTTCCTTCACATATTTGTAAGTAAACTTGAAAAAAGAAACAATATTTATCTGCAACTTAATAATAATCTCGTATTTGCAAGCAGAACTTTGCGTCTAAGGGAGAATGGAATTTTGCAAATCCTGCAAGAACGCTATTTTAAGATGTACGGCATTAGTAATATCACGCCAGAAGCAATAACATTTTCTGAAACATGGCTAACTATGTCAATCCTGGCCATTTGTATATTTGCTGCCGGGTTAATTGCGGTTGCAGAAAACATAATATCTAATGTAACATGCAACTACCAGAAATAATAATGTAATTCTTGATCCTAATATATAGTGTCCCATATGAATTGTTTTTAGTCAACATGCAATGCTGGTATGTTAACTTAACATACAGTATTTCATTATTTTATTTATAAGTACACAATCTGTAAGACAAGCATAACATTGAACTTCACACGTATTTATATCTGTATTCGGACGCACACTATGCTTGGCCACGTATTAAGTGTTGTTTGTGTTTGGGTCATTCCATGTCAAGTGGACCAGTTTTTGAAATCATCCCCGCTCGACTATCTCCAATTTCGATACAATTTGGTACAGATGCACATGTATGTTTGAAAGGAAGTTCTGTGAAGTTTTAGATCAAAATATTAAAAATTGGAGGCACGACAGCCATTACCGTGGAGGTCCCACCAATCCGTGTTTTCGGCCGCACAAATTTTCCGAAGTTTGACATTTTCCCACTGCTCATCCAGATTAGCTATAATGTTCAAATTAAGTACATTAACTCAACTTTTGCCAGAGAACACGAAAAAAATAATGCCAACTCTCACAAAACAATGCAACGATCGCAATCTAGGCTGAAACTACCATAAAATTATCTCGCATGTTTTTTGAGCCATTCTTTGACAACATGTAACTTAAAAACAAAACCGTGCATGGTAATTATTATTTGCCCAAAACAATACCTAGTTGTATGACATTGCACTGATGTAATACCAGATCAGCAGCTTACATACTTTTAGACGTAATTGCATACGAACATGGTGCAAAACACGGAAAAGCCAAATCTAGCCTATATTCAAACTGAAATATCTCCAAAGGGGTAAATCCAATTTTATTTATTTTGGCACCACTAGAAAGAGCACACTTTCGTCTACTAGGATCATCTAGTTTCGTTTTGGTGCTCTTCAGTTTAAGGCATGAAGAATGTGTTCGTAACCTACCAATTCTTTAATTGCTATTATAGTCCTGTTAATATTTTAAGCTTGCTAATTCTTATAGAAATTCAAAACCCCATCGCCAAGGGGTCTCGCCCACGGGCCCGCCACGGGTGGTATGTTTATTGCGGGTTCTGAAACCTGATGATGGGCATCTTTCCTAGGATCCCTAGCCTAACAACAGCACCTTTATTCCATTTAATTGAATTGGAATTGTTCTAATTGGGCCGAAAATACTTTTCAATTTGCAAACAATTGATTCCGAGAAACTATACTGTCTGCCCATTGCTACTGCAGCTGACACTTGAAAAATGCAGATGATATGCAATTTCAGTTTCAGTAGCACGTTATGAGGAATTATTACCAAATATAAGTTATTCTCATCTCATAAAATATTTATCCCTTTTCTCCATGTTTTGACTCGTGTTTGTCAAGATTTGTTTAATACAAAAGAAAAAATTCACAAGAGGTAGCACTTATTTGAGAAAAGTACCAAGTGAAATGCCATTTGAAAAGGTTGAACAATTATATTGGTCGGATAATCCACGATTCTCAAAAAAAACTAAACTGAGCACCAATAAACTGCTGGAAAACATAAAAAATGGCAATAAATTGGTACCAATACATATTGATTTCAAATACTTCTCAGTTTAATTAATGTATATTCTTAAATATCTGCAATATCAATCATCAATACACAATTTATAGAAATTTATTTTGCATTCTGCTATTTCCAATTGCTTCAACTTTACATTTATCTTAAACTTTGGACAACAAAAAATACAAACTATTGGTGACTTTGAAATTTACACTCTCCATTCTGATAAATAGTATCAAAACTGCAAAGATAAATTGCGCCGTGTCCCGGCTCTCTTCGTGGGAAGCAGCGCTGTGTCGGCTGACAGGTGTGTACGAAATTGTATTTATTCTCGTTGTTGTGGGTGTTCCTCCTTACGGTGGGGTCGATGACGGCTAGTAGACTGCGACGTCCCCGTAGTAACATCGATCCACAGTGGCTGGGCGCTCCTCAAGTCCTCTTGGCGTCGGGAAGACTGGCCGCTGATGGTGCTTCTCGAGGAGGGCGAACAGTTCGTACAGCTTGCGGAGCGTCGGGGTCCTTGATGACCGCTGCGTTGCGACGTCCGGAGTAGAGCGGCTGGAAGGCGATGATCCGCGATGCGTGGTCCTGGTGGATCCTGGAAGATGTGTCGACTCGCTGCTTGGAGATCTCGGACATGTCCTGCGGGAGGATTGCTGCGTCGTCGCTGATGCTCGGTGAGTTTGATGTCGATCCCTTGAAGTCCGTAGTCTGCTTCCGATGGTCAGGGTTACGGGCTTATTCAAGTCAAGGGAGTAATTGCTACCACAAGCCTTTTTAGGGGCTTTTATTTCCCAAGACAGGGCTTGAGCAAAGATTGGATCACATACAGTATTTGTTCACCTTATTTATTGAAAAACTATAGGCGGTGCCCTGTAGAGGCTGTACTGCTGCACTAGGCAGCTGCTCAACTGATTTTAGTACAGTTGAGGCCCTGTATTTATATGGAAACAATACAAAGGACTAGGCGGGGCTAAACGGATTAACAAAGGTATTCCTATCTCTTTGCAGGTGCTTAGCCCGGGGCGGAGGCGACAGAGATCCCCTGGTGGTGACCTGAGGAGTCTTGGCTCGTCGGAGCGCCCTCGGTGCCGTATGCGGAGGTTACAAAGAAGGCCAGCTGATTTGGGCCAAACCAAGCGCCACTATACACATGTGGTAGAAAGTTGAACTACCATGTGTTGACTTAAAACTAGGTTATATCGTTAGTTTTAAGTTAACATATCGTTTAAGCGGAATAAATCGATACATTAGATTAGTAAGATCGCGTCTAGATACATTTGTATATTTGTAAAGACATATTAAACGTGTTTGGAATGAAACAACGTGTTCGGCGATCTTTTCGGCCTAGGCTTAGGCCTATGTATTACTCAATGACTAACTTCTATTTGTAGGAACACAATTTGTAAGGTCCTGTGCGTGGGAACAGGTGATCGGGTTAAAGGCCACTTGACTTACAACCTATAAACCAGCAGACTTTAACAATACACGACTACAGGGACAATAAAGTACAGTCGGATGTCAACAGGGTGATGATGGGCCGAGGGTTTTAATTGGGCACATGGCGACCGTCTTGCATGGTCGGTGTAGTAAAGTGTAATTAAAAGGAAAGAGACAGTGTGTGTTTTGGTGGTCTGACCGCGTGCACCGAGTACTAAAGTTCAGGAATAAAAAGTGGCTCGCTGGACAACGGTGTTCGTGTTCGACTGTTTTCTTACCTCACATCAGCCAGAGAAAAAAGAACCTCACAAATTATCCATCTTTCTGTCATTATCCTTCTTATTTTATGAAACAGAAATATAATTTGGTTAACTGTGTAACAATTACTGAATGTTGTCCTTAATACTATATTCGTTGAATGGTGTTGTAATCCGATTATTATTAGTACAATTATGATAAATTGACAGAATGTTTGCATTGAACCGTACATGCAACAATTATTGAAATATGCTCATTTTATAATGAAATGTAGCTTCAGTTCCAGCTCTACAATGTCATACTTCGCAGAAGAAATAATATAGAAGAAATAGCCTCCATAGAATTCCTATAATATTTGCCTCGAATTTCATGTAAAGTCATTTGCAAAGAAATGCATGTTCATATTTCAAATTGCGTTATGAAAATCGGGATGACAATTAATTATTTTTTTACGGAATCACTTTACTTAAATCACGTGTCATATAGTTTGAGCTAAGTGTCTCACTGATAGCAAGTATATAGAATCAACAGTTAAATTGGAACTGTCATTGCAAGTATCACATCTTGCTCAAATCAGTTTTGAGCACGTGTGCATTTTTCAGTAGACCTACACGGTTTTCAGGGTAATGCCTTACAGGTGTTTGTTTCTGGTTGTAAAAACCACCTGGGGCGTTTCCACAGCACAGGTGCACGATCCGCCATTTTCCCTAGCTATTGCTCGGGCCTTTTACTGCTACGGATGGCACCCATACATGTAGAAATTTGGAACTTAGAAGGTGTATCTCCCTATCTACACCTTCTAACTGTCTCTCCACTGATGCAGATTCAACTGATCACAGTTTGAAAATGGCCACAGAAAAATGTGAATATTTGCAGGAAGGTTCCACACTATATGTCGAATATATTTCCTTCAAATTTCATAGCTACTAAAATTGTCGAAAATTGCCATGTCAGGTCACCTTTTACTGCATCTATGACGCATTAGGATCAATTCATTTGGTTGCAGCCAATAGGTGAAAAGAACTGCTGCTGCATCATTTGAGTTCTGCAGGGTTCTGCAAACAACGCAAACAGTGAATGGGACGTTTTTAAGCAAGACAACCAAGTCCATATCGCACAGTCTCCACAAAGTTAGTACATTTTCATCATTATTGCCTCGTAATCTAATGAAATTATCGACGTGACCAAGAAGCATATTACTTGTTACCAACTATTTAACTATTGTAATCTTTTAGGAAAGACTATATAAATTATCCATTTGACACAAAAATTTGCAAATTTCATCGATTTATGTAATGTCTTCTTGCATTTATAGTTGTATATTTTTAGGGTAAGTACTTCTTCAGATATAAAAGTTTAATTCTTGGAAAGTCAAATAATGTAGTCGCGCATGCAATATTTTTAATACCTGCATCCAAAATGTTTGAATTTTGCCTAAATTGCTTGCAATTTCCATTGAGGTAAATGTTATTTATTTGAGACCACGCAGCCGCAAGTGACGTGTTATTTTTAAGTTATTTGTGACAGTCTATATGATTGCAGTGACATTGATTGGGAAATATGTTATAGCAACCAAGCTTCTTTATGTATTTCAAACAAATTGATTTCCAATTTAATTACACTGTTGTTTTTAACAAAACTGTAGAGAGGCTGGGATTCGAGGCTAGTCAATTAGTCTCACAACAGGTATATTTTTTACCTAAATGCTGGTGTGTGTCAATCCCAAAACTACAGCAGCCGAGAACCTAGCCTAACCAAACTAAAAATTTGAACATTTATATTGTAATTGCATACCGGAACTAGTACCAATTGTATAGGTACTGATACAAACGTCGATACAGTTTTACTCTTGTAAACCACAATTATACCACGATATTATACACCGTGTCCCAAAGTAAACGACGTTAATTTCAATTGTTAATAACTTCGCGAAACCATTATAGAAATTCACCAAATTTGGCAACAATATACCTGAGTATATTTGACATCTTTGTGCAAAATTTCAGCTCAATCGATTAATCAATACGCCAGCTGCGTGACATCATATTCATTGTTCAAAAATCTTGCAATACAATCATTTTATTTAACGCTTCCCAAGACATTTTGTATCGCCTATAATATCATCAAAGAGAGAAGGAACACTGGGCGTGGCTAAATTTCAGCCAATGGCGGTCTGTCTGTGTAGAGATTACATCCTCCTGGCAAAAGGGTAAACGTAGCAGGACATTTCAAAATGGCGGCTGCGCTCAGGCGACACGCTTGTGTGCGAAGTTTCCCTATAATGTTTGGTAAAAGCCAATAAAAACCAGTTGCAAGAGTTCCTCTTGTTTTTTTCGACAGAGACACCCTTATTGCATGGTGCACACTTAGTCACATTATAAGCCAACGAGAGTCCACACTTTGTACCCGAGAGTCCACACATTGTACCCGTAAAAAGGAGTCAAAACACCAGATCCCCACTTTCTCTTCTCTCTCCCTTTTATAACTTTCGTGTCCTGAGTCGTGACACGCCCCTGTGACCATGTGTCCTTGGTATCAACATGGTGTCATACTTTATGGCACCTTGCCCCATGCGCTGTGGCCATGTGCGAAGTTGCACAACATGGTCCCTCATCACTGCTATGACGTTTCCTACTATTTTATGACATTCGGTGACCCTTAGGTCTTGCTTGCGTTCGAAGCCCACCCACAATAGGCTTTACCCATGCGTAGCCCTTACATAATCCTTACATGCTTGTGTGCGAAGTTTCCCTATAATTTTTGGTAAAAACCAGTGAACGTTTCAGCAAACACCAGCACTCATACTCATACCAGGAAGTAAAGCGAAAAATTATGCTATTCTTAAATTTGTTAATGTATAGAAAGAGGGTGGAATAAACAAAATACTCTCCCCCCTGTGTTCCTTCTCTGTGGTGATATTATAGCTGCAAGTGTTGTGTATACTTTATTAATAAATGTTTGAGTCAATAATACTGTCCTTGCAAATTTAATTTATGAAGCTAACTGATACTGCGAAGTTGCCACACTTTTGCATAAATTCTTGTAACACTTTCTGTGCACCTTAGCGTTTTTCCTCGTGTAAATTTTTAATGAAAATTCTGTCTTCCAAATTAAACACTATTTCTATGTGCAGCAATGGGATTAATTCTACACCGTTCAATAATCTGCACATTGTACCTTATTCAAGTTACAGAAGAGTTTCAAAGCTATAAGCCAGGTATTTTGAATTGCTTCCCATTGTGATTTGAAAAATTAATAACTAATCTCTGTTCTTCATGAATGTGTTATTCATGAATGTGTAATAAAAAGTAATGCGTGGTGTCATATATACAAAATCTGGAACAGAATTCACAAGGTATGTAGACTCCTCACCAACTGGAGTCTTAAGAGCATTGATCGATATTCATGGGCGACTGAAGATGAGACCTCTATCTATCGTGACAGAAAAATTATTCGGTAAATGTGACTTGTATACAATGAGCTGGAGCAATATGCATAACGTTAAAATTTGATTTGTAATACAGAAAATGTTGTCAAATGTTGGATTCAGCAATTCCAAGCCAAGATATCAAATCACGAAATTTTACAATTTCAAATTCATTCGTATAATTTATCCTACAGTCAAAAACCCGACAGCGATTCATTTGACTCCAGAATCTTTCTTTTGACCCCGGAGAAATTGAAACACTGGATAACTAACTTTCAAGTACGTAAGCCTAAATTTGAGTTTAAGCACTAGTTGGGATAGTGCTTAAAATTGTGTTTAAGAAATAATGTATTACGATAATTTATGAATTTTTTAATGAAGCAAATATATGGTTACGGTGTACCGAATGATATTATCATTGGATCGTGCTTACCAAAGTTCTTTATAGACAAAGGAGGAATTAACATGTTAATTCCTGTACAGACACAGAATTGGATTCAACCATCAAACTCAAATGCAAGTCAATCGCGTAAATGTATAAATTATGAAGTATCGAATTGAGAAAGAATATTTGTCGTTTTCAGCATATACAAAGTAAATGGATGAAAAGAGATAATGTGCCGGTTTTGGTGCAGCGCACTAGTTTAAACAATTGGCGGGCAACATCACTGGAATACCATATGGATTTACACCATGTCAAGAACCACATTCGATATCTATATGGCGTTTTACAACATTTTTCTATTCATCTTATAATTTTATCATTGAATGATGTAGGCAAATTAATAATACGGCATTTGGCTGCGGTTTGCAGTCCCTTGCACATCAATTGTTTGAATAATATCTGAGAATGTTCAATTCATCAATTATAAATGATATGTTTCTTGTCAAATGGAATTTTGAACGTTAGATCAGCACAAAAAAGCAAGAAATTGTTTCAAAACCTCGGCCTTACCGAAATGCAGTACTTTGTTTTCTAATATGACTGTTTTTAAACAAATTGAATTACATAGGTTCTAGGGTTTTCAAATGTCAAAGATGGAAAACCTGCAGGGTTGCTAGCACATTTTTTGGGAAATGTGTTTGAATATTTAAAACTAACGTAAGCAAAGAAACCAAATGCAACAAAGGGACATTTTATCATATTTTAAATGCAGAGATTACTTTTGTGGAACAGGTTGATTTGGGGGTACATTGATGAAAAACGAAATGTAAAAACAAATTACATACAAAATTGGGAGAAAGATGTAAGTAATTATTTAAAGACATTGTGATTTTAACTTGAAAAGGACGAATGGTTTGTCAGTTCTTCCTTAAATATTATATAACTAATTAAAATTCTGTATATTAGTGTCCAGAAATTTTCATGGGCTTCACTTACTATTCTGGCAGTCATACTTGGCCACAATTGTTTAGAGATGGATTGACAGTAGTAGCAAAGATGAAAACTAGAACTATGACTCTTACAAGGCTAATATCCTTATTCAGATATCAATTGTGGATTGCGGCAATAGTGATTTTGTGTCTATTAAACCTTGGTTTTTATTTTGCGTTCGATGGAAGTCCTTCATTAAAGCATCACCCAAAATTTAAGCACAAGAGCATGAGTAAACTAATGAGGATATTGGGATTTGACAGCTTAATGCGTCTTCAAGGTAAATGCAATTTTAAAAGAAATTGTCTCGTGTTTTACGAGTTTTAAGATGCATTGCAGTTGTTTGAAATTTTCAACAGTACAAGATTTACAAATCATTCTAAAACTCTGTTATACCGACCTCGATTGCAATGCTAACCTTAATTTTGAGCGTAGCAATGGAGAGTCATGTGAAAATAGTAATTCTTTCCTAAGGTGACCAGATTTTCTGTAAGCCAAGGCGGGACGCATGCGTGTGAGATATACAGGGTGTAAAAAAAGTATTGCCTGTTTGGGAATAACTTTGACAGTGATGATTCTAGGTGCCTTACGAAAATTCAACAAAGTTGGTCTACACACTGGGGGACATCTATCTACGAAGTCTCATGTGTGACCTTGATGCCCGATTTCAAGGCCATTCGAAAACTAATTTTGTTAGTTTTGCCGATAGAGGAATAGTTCCAATTTAGGAAATGTTGCCAACCATATTCTGAGCATTTTGACAAAACCAGATTTGAAATCGGCTAGCAAACAGAGCAGATATGGCCGTGCTGATTTCGGTGCTGCCCCTTAAATTATTTCCTGCATTACCAACCTCTGAAAGCCAATGAAGTGAAACGGTGGTCATGCAGGGAATATTTCAAGGGGCAGAACCAAAAATAACCTGGCTATATCAGCAGTGTTTGTTGGCCGATTTCAACTTTTTTTCACTAAAATTTTCAGAATATGGTTGGCAACATTTCCTAAATTTAAAATATGCCCCTATCGGCAAAGCTAGCAAAGTTTGTTTTTGAATGACCATGAAGGCAGGCCTAAACCATCGCCTAAACTCTCCGTCACCACACAGCTTGATGACAGAGAGTTTAAAAAAATGAAGTCATATCTCATTCCTAGCAAAAGCGGGACATATGGGCAGCCGCGTGGGACACCGGGACATGAAGCCTAAAAGCGGGACTGTCCCGCCTAAATCGGGACGTCTGGTCACCTTATCTTTCCATAATATTTTAATTAAATTGTATGCTTTTTAGAGGAATGGACAGCAGGGCCAACAAAATCCGTCAGAATTCTACTCATGGCTTTTAACATCTATCTCTTTATTCTTTTAAATGCCTTTCTGGCCATATTTTCCGTACAAATATTATCAAGAGGCTATTTTCCTCTGAAAAAGGTTTCTGACGTATGCCAGTATCAAGAAAACTGTTATATGGATATTGATGCCTTCTTTAACTTGGATAATTTTCAGGTATGTAATTATATTCACATGTGAATTCCAACGAAGGTGAAGAAATAAATCCACGCCAATACATTGTAATTCATTTATTGGACTCATTGCTTAACATTAGTTGAAGATTTTATGGATATTTTGATAATTTTTAGGGCTTTCCTGGTTTGTGTAGAGAGAAAATTTGGAGTGATTCACTGACCTTCTTCAACGACTTTATGGCTACACAAAACTACCATGAATGCCTTATTAAAGGCAGCTGTACCATTCTTACACACAGCAAAAAGGGAAATCTGGCAGTAAATCATTACCCCGGTATAAATCATTTAAGAAAGCCAGAACTCATTTCGGGAATGAGTTTGCTCTTAGAGAAGGAAAGCATATTCAAAGCTTCCTTTGCATATTTGTAAGTGAACCTGCAAAAAAACAAACATAATATTTATCTGCAACTTAATAATTTTGTATTTGCAAGCAGAACTTTGCATCTAAGGGAGAATGGAATTTTGCAAATCCTGCAAGAACGGCATTTTAAGATGTACGACATGAGTAACATCGCACCAGAAGCAATAACTTTTTCCGAAACATGGCTAACTATCTCAATCCTGGCCCTTTGTATATTTGCTGCTGGGTTAATTGTGGTTGCAGAAAACATAATACACAATGTTACATACAAATGCACACCAAACTGCAAGAAAAATAATGTTATTCTTGATCCTAATGTATAATGTCACATATGAATTTCTTTTAGTCAACGTGTTGTGCTGGTATATTAACTTAACATATTTCATTGTTTTATTTACAAGTATACACTCTCTAAGGCAAGCATAACATTGAACTTCACACGTATTAAGTGTTGTTGGTGATTCCATTTTTAATGTACAAGTAGATAGTTTGCATATATGTTTCACAAATTGTGACGATATGGGTTTCTTTGATAATTCAAATAATTCGGAGTTTAATCCTTTTACCCACATATGGTTCAAATGGTCAAATTTAATATACAATATCAGTTTCTGTAGCACGTTATGAGGAATTATTATCCAATAAGTTATTCTCATCTCATAAAATTATTATCCCTTTTCTTCATGTTTTGACTCGTGTTTGTCAAGATTTATTCAATACAAACGAAAAAAATTACAATAGTTATCACTTCAAAATTTCACTTATTTGAGAAAAGTGTCAAGTGAAATGCCATTTAAAAGGGCTGAACAATTATATTGGTTGGATATTCCATGATTCTGAAAAAACTAAACTAAGCACCAATAAACTGCTGGAAAACTTATCAAAAATGACAATAAATTGGTACATAATACATATTGAATTCAAATACTTCTCAGTTTAATAAATGTACATTCTTCAATATCTGCAATACTAATCATCGATACTCAATTTATAGGAACTATTTTTAATCTGTTATTTCCAAATGCTTCATCTTTACATTTATCTTAAACTTTGGATAACAAAAAATACAAACTAAACTATTAGTGACATTGCAATTTGCACTCTTCATTCTGATAAATAGTTTTGAAATAATACAGAACATGATGAACAGAGAGGTAACAAAGATAACATAAATTACTCGATGACTAATTTCCATCTTTAGGAGCACAATTAATTAATTATCCATGTTTATGTCTTTATCCTTCTCATTTTATGAAACAGAAATATAAATTGGTTAACTGTGTAACAATTACTGAATGTTGTCTTTCATATTATATTCGTTGAATAGTGTTGCAACCCGATTATTATTGCAAACATTAATAATGATTTGCTACAATTATGATAAATTGACAGGATCTTTGTCTGTATTGAACCATGCATGCAACAATTATCGAAATACGCTCATTATACGAGTATAATGAAATTCTGCTTCAGTTGCAGATATACAATGTCATACTTTGCAGAAGAAATAGTCGTTTTAGAATTACTATAAATATTTGTCACGAATTTCATGTAAAGTCATTTGCAAATAAATGCAAGTTCATATTTCAAATTGCGCTATGAAAATCAGGATGACAATTTTACCCTTTTTACGGCATTACTTTATTTAAATCACGTGTCATATTTCAAGATCTACGTACGTACTATCTCAGTAAACAGATTATAGTTTGAGATAATTGTCTCACTGATAGCAAATATATAGAATTAACAGTTGGAAGTGTCATTTCGACAAAATTAAGCCTTACTTCATGATAGCTGGTTGCAAGTATCGCATCTAAACGTAAGTAAGTCAATAAATCATAATGGTTTGTCAAATTACTGAAAAAACTGAACAGTTCCATATACTGTAAATTAGCTATTAGAATGCCACAGTTTCATGTATTGATTAAGGATTATAAGTTTGATCAGTTTGAATTCCTAAATATGTCCCAACAATCAAAAGATATCGTTTTCTCCAACGATAAGTTGTTATTAAATTGTAGAAAAGTTCCAAAACTGTCGCATAAAATGGACTGCATATAATCAGTAAAAAAATATTTGCCTGCAGAACGAAAACACTAATTCGAGGGTGCCATGGTATACTGTGCTTACTCCTATTGGATTTGTTAATCAGTTAGGACACTATGCCACGGCGCCCTCGAATTGATTTTCTTCAAAAACAATATAGATTTAAAATACAGTCCAAATGCTGAGATGTTTAATACCTAATCCAAGATCTTCTGAATTTACCAACAGCATTGTTGTAATGTTTTCATATTACATTTAATATCTTTGATTATTTGTTAGGACTTTTTCTGAACAAAACTGGATTGAAAAAAGAAGCAAGTATTTTCAATGCCTCGGCATTGAAGACCATAGAAACTGCCAAGTATTGGATCCAAATCTGTTGGGTCTAAATCTCAAAACTTTGAAATCTTAGGTTAGTTTTAGGCATTGCACTAGTTGTCCTACATAACAATGAACAAAGCAGGTGTTTAAGT
>WWPM01011607.1:0-10087 GCA_023279145.1 Glomeris maerens | reverse complement strand
AAAAAAAACTTTGATTTACAACAACAAATGCAGGTAAAAACAAAACCAGGCGTAATTACTTCGCCGGGAAGCTGCAACTGCGATCGGTCCTCGGAGCCGTGATGAAGACCCATGATGTACGGTACAGGTGCGTCTAAGAAATGAAGGAGAGAAGCCGGCAAGATGGGCACGTAGACGTGTTGCCACGTGAAGGGGAAAAGTAGCATTGTGATGCACTCGGCAACGACCATTAATTTGTGATAATCTGCACGTACAACAAGAAAAACCAACAAGAAAAAAACTTAATAAGAACAGGGGTATTTAGAAAATGTCTGCTTTTATACCTTTCGAAAATAAGAGGATTTGGTTCTCGAGAAGGACACTCGTAAATAATTGCAGCACATTGTTGCTTCCCAAAGTTGTAAAAAATTCCTTCAGAGAATAATCCAGCATTGGTAACTCGGCGGAAGCTGAAAATAAAGAAGGGGGAAATGCTATTATTTTTTAAACATATTTTTATATCGTGTCTCAGTTTATATGCTGTAAAGCGATTAAATAAGATCTTGACGTCCTCAATCAGATGTTATTCTAGGATTTTGTATGCAATTACCATATTTTATGAAAATTAAACAGTTCCTTGGAGTGAATTTGTGAATAAACTGATTTTGGAGAATTTTTTCCCCCCTCGATTCATTATTTTTAGGATAACTGTTAAAGTTCAAATTAAACGGAGAATCTTCTAATTTGCCCATTTGCCAGTTAGGGCCTTTTAATCACCTGGCCTGTGGCAGATGACCGGCGCGCCGACACACTCGAAGCGCACACTCTGTCCGGGTAAGGGCACGGGCACCTCGTACAGCAGATTGGAGATGTAGCTCTCGAGGGGCAGTTCGCAACCGTTAGGAGCCGTGACAAGTCTATGAAGCCCTTCCAGAAACTGTCTACACGCCCTTACAAAAGCCAGTTGCGACACGAGGCATATGCACTTGGTGACGTACAGCGAGTCCTTTGCGCTGTCGTAAAGGCTCGGGGTGGCGCAAGCGGCCGGCTCGTTCGCGTCCGTCGAGGAGAGCGAAAGGGCCGGTGTGCCCGGCTTGAAGGATCGGGGTAAGGACCTGGTGTTGTGCACCGAAGTGTCGGCTAGGTGAGACCGGCAGCTTTGTCTCTGTCTCTGTCCGCTGCTCACTTCGGCCAAGTGCATGGACTGAAGCGAGTGCATGGCCACGCAGATCTGTTTGCTCGTCACCTCCTCGTAGAAAGTGAACGCAAAGCCGTGAGTCCTCATACCGTCTTCTCGTGTTATTATGAACGAGTGGAACCACGGTGCTCGGCTCTGCTTCTGAGTCCGGAACTGAAGTCCGCGTGGAAGGCATAACTAGAAACCAAATAAAATACATTTCCAATTTAGGTTTACCATTGCTTTTTATATTCTTCTATTCTACTACTTTATTACAAAATTTAGTTATTTAATCAAGTTTTCATTCAGCTCGCTGTTAGTTTATTTATTAATTAATTCACTGTTCATTCATTTATTTAACTACTGCTATTATTAATACAATCAACCGTTCATTTATTAAATTACCTGTTCAGTTCGATACCCAATTAATTTCCCATTAACTTATTGCTTCGTTCAATTGTCCATTTAAATTCATTACGTACATTTTTTTAAATGCAACGCAAAGTAAATTACAAAATGATAGAATTGAAAACCGAAATTCACTATGTTTATAATTTCAGTTTACAGTTTATTTCTCTTCAATTTACATTTTCAATTTCACTTAAACCACTCGGTAGCCAAATTGTGGCGAACCACGGCTCATAATAAGCAAGTTGCGGTGTAATTTTCACTTTATGACACTACACAAGCTCGAAAAAAATGCATAAAATGAATCAATAAAAAAACAGCAACCAATGTTGGCTCAATTTTTCATTATTCATGCATGAACTGTGATCATCACTTTGGCAAAGGCAAGTGGCCGCAAACCATGAAAATTGCCTGGAAAAATTCCAAGCCGATAAACCGTGCATTTTCATCTGCACACAAATCTAATTTGAATTATTCAAATTCCCAAAATCGTTGAATTCACCATTCCATTCACAAGAATAATAACAAATACAAGTATCAAATTCCATTTTCAACCTCAAAATTTAACAAACTAGTTTTATTTAAATACACATTATTTAGTTCATTTCATTACAAAATCCCCATTTCAATTTAGTATTATAATTAAATCCTACACAATTATATTGGTATTACATATTTTTCTACTGTAAGTGGTTTCAAATCGGCAAGTTGAAAAATCAATTCTGGTTCGGAAAACATAAAAGTACGTCAAGTCAGCAAACGGTATTAATCAAATAAACATATACATATAAACCAAGAATATTTTCATTTTTCTCTGAAAATAAACAAGATTTAAAATTACCATTCCAACTGCCCCATCATCGAAGGGATTCCAAGGGACATGTTCAGGGAAATGGGCCAAAACTTTCGACTTGAATGGTCTTTCTAAAGGTGTGCAATGCAAACTGTCACCTAAAAAAAAACAGACAATTTTCTTAAATTTCCTCATTGAAATTCCACAACAATAAAATAGAAAACAAGAAAATCTGGATTTCACATGCATCAACATAATAAACATATAAACAAAAACCACACCTCAAGTTTGTCAAAATTTATGCTCTTCAGTGTCAACAAGGCACAGATCCAATCTTTTTCCATGACATATATTCCCAGATAACGTCAAGTAAAAAAGTAGCGCATAATTCCCTTTGTTATTTTTATTTTTCTCAAATTGTTATTATTATTTTGTCTGGAAACACAATTAACTTGTTTTTTAAACTATATTTCAGATTAATTAATTAATCACAAGAAGAACCAAAACAATACTAATGACAATTAAATTATTTCACAATTTCTTTTGACAAAGAACTTAAATTTAAAATATGGAATGTTAATTACATAAATTCTTAATCCATTTAATTGAAGTTATATTCTACTGTCAATTCATCGTCATTACCATTAAAATATGCATTTATTATTAATTGTTTTAATATCTCCATGAAATAAAATGTACATTGTATTTGTTGAAATAAAAAAACATTTAAATAACTATAACAATAAGATGAAATCAAAGTTTGCAAACCATAACATTCAACAAACTTACTTCCAGCGAACAATGAGGTTTGACCTCAAAGGTCAAAGAGAAAATTGATAATTTATCAGCAATTGCAGTAAACCATGTCATTGCACCAATTGGTTTAATGATAACATCAATTTATGGAATTCCAGCCGTAAAAATGCGAAATTCAATTCACAAAACTCAATTTATTTCTAAATTATATTACTACCCATTTAAAGTTCTAACAATTTTTATTTAAAACCTAACAGAGTATTCATTCAATTTTATAATCACACTATTTATATTGTAATTATAAATTCTGAAATATATCAGTTGGAAAATAAATTGAAGAAAAAATAATTTAAAAATCTAAGAATACTCAACAATACTTTACAGTTACATTTACAAAATTGATTTAACGACATCAGTTTATAACTTTATATTAAATCTCCATATTTTTACTATTAAGTAGGGTCATTGAATCGCAAAATATTAATAACTGGTATATTTTATTTGGAAAAAGAAAAACAGATCTTAATTACTATAGTAAAAATCAGAATTATTTTAACAACATCATAAAATTTTTAAACTAGGGACACATTTTATAAAATTTATTCACTAAATAATTTCTTTCCAATTGTAAATTCTTTATTCTTCACTGCAACTTGACTACATATTTCAGTTCCAAACAAGCTTGAGCATATGGCGAACATATTAACTAAATATATATCCAAAGTCTGCTACCAATTTCCTGCAAAATATGCACTACACACAAACCTTCACAGAAATTTGTCAACAATTTCCTTGAATGGAAATCAAGGTTCAATAATCTACAAATATCATATTTGAACCAGGTTTTCACCATCCAGATCCTGTTCAGTGTATCTTCAAACCAAACCAACCTTTGATTCTTGATAGGATTAAAATACAATATGCTGCTTTAATTTTCAATGAGTCATTTTTATTATTATAGTCGCCAGTTGTTTAATTACATTAAGTATCAAAAAACAAACAAAATCCGCATTTTCCCAACAAATTCTCCTTCAAAAAAACATGCAATTAACCACTCTTATACCAATGTCAACAGGAAATCGTTATTAGTATCTGTTTGCAGTGTTAAAACCAGTAATAAAACGAAACGTTCAGTGTAAAATAAAATAACAGAAGTCGTTTTCATCAACATCTGAGCATGCGCATCCTGTAGCGGAAAGCGGTTTATCTTGGTAGTTTCCTTTCCAGCTTTTCCCATTGTACAAAAGTAAAACAACTACCAGCAGGTAGCGATTACAACAACCGAAGCTACACAAAGGCGCATGCGCAGTTCACCTCGCAAAATTGTACGATTACCTGCAAGGCGATCGGGTTCCAATCCGGATTTTAAGTCCAGACCGCAGACGACAAAGTAGTCTACAAATTTTGAATTATTCGTCGTTCTGGAAGTCATTTTGCGGATGCAATGTTGGCCAATCGGTCCTTAATCCGATTTCTAAAACCACCTATGTTTGCGAATGGATTCGTCCTTCGTCCACTGCAAACACGCAATAGCCATTTTCCTACGCTGTTCGCGAAAACTACCATTTGACAAGACCAGAATCCAACGCGCCACTTTTATAAGCGCTGTGTAATCACTTGATATGTACTCGCATTCTGATTGGTGTACTTAGCTACTAAAGTGAACAAGATAACCAATGGTGGCATCAGAGTGATCTATTCGAACTCCGATTGGTCCTCCACGAAGTATAATGTAAATAGAAAACTGTACAGCCTTGAGTGACGTCACGGGATGGAAAACGCGTCAGTACTGCAATATGATTACCAACGGCGCTCCATCCAAGGAGTTGAATCCGAAAAGAACTGACACAGGACATTTTGACACTGTCTTGTTTGAACGTAACGCTGTTTGGTTTTCATTTGTGAATTATGAAATAATTCTATTACACTCGCACCATCAATGTGTATTATTACTCGTAGTTCTTACAAATTGTTCAGCAATGCATTCGGTAAAAATCCTGTGGAAAACCTATTGAAATTATCCGTTAAGGGAATATTTACGTGTGGCGGCAAAACGATGGGTGTCAAAATAGTGTCGTCAAACAATTGTTGGGGTCAAAACATGACGACGTCAAAACGTGTAGATGCTTTTACTTCGCTCTGCTGAGGGGGATTTGTAAATCAAATATATTATTTGCATTTTCCTCGCCTTTGAAACCGTGCGTTGCTGAATCTCATAATGGCTACGAATAAAGTAAGCATATTGGAACATGGTATTTAAATTTCGCTGATATTTTCATTGGAAAAACGATATGAATTTGATATTTCCATGTCGTGTTTATAGGAGGCTTTGGCCATTGTAGTTGATGCTGGACCTTCAATGGGCATTGATTTATTAAAGAAAAGCGTGAAAATAGTGTCATCCATACTTCAGCGCCAGGTGAAGAAGATCCCAAATTCAACACCCAATTGTACACTGATTAATTAAGAAAATCGTTTAAAAAATTGCAAAATAAAATACTGTATTGAGTTTTATTTGTGCAGTTAATGGCGTATTATTATTATTATTATTATGTGGTTATTCTTAAATGATTAAAACTGGGTAATATAATGATCATTTTAAGTTACACTATTTGCAAATTTCACTTGTATTCAATATCGACAATTATTTCTTAAACTATTATTTGTATTTATTTGTCTAAATAATAAAACTGCATTTCTAATTAGAATTTTTAATATAATTTGCAGATCTTTTCCGAGTCAAAAGATGAAGTAGCACTTGTTGTTTTCGGCGCAAACATTACGGAGAACCGTCTCGCAAGGAACGGGGAATACGAACACATCCACGTGTTGCACTACATGGAACTAGTATCATGGGAAATGTATGAGAATTTGCAAAAGATTGAATTGGGTTCTGCAGACGGGGACTTTGTAGATGCACTAGTTGTCGCAATGGACATCCTTCACGGCGGAACCAGGTATCACAAGGATTCGTCGCACGGCAAGCTAAACACTATTTAATGCTCATTAATATTGGCCCTAATCACGGTTTAAGTGAACGTTACAGGGGAAAGAGGTTCGCGGGACAACGCGTCGTGCTTCTGTCCAACTTCGCGGGACGATTCAGTGCTGATAAAGTTGACGTAATCATGAACGCCATGAAAAATGACAACATCAACTTAAATGTCATGTAAGAATTTGGTAGAAATCAACGCTAACCGGAACCAATTAAGAAATATTGTGGTTACTTTACTTTATAATTTTGGGAACATTAAAATCCAGCGCGCCAAATATTGATGTCGAAGATTCGGATCGCGTGGACGGAGTGCAGAATGGGGAATGTGGTAAAATGAAGTCAAAAAGCCAAGTTCAAGGAGTGAAACTCATCAAAAGAATACTGTCGATGACAGATGGTCTTACGTTCTCACTAAGGTAATTTATGTAAATCGCAAGGAAGTGTGGATGTAGTCAATCTATTTAGAAACTATTTTTTACATTTGTAAGAAAGAAATTATTTTAGATCTTATTTAAAATATTAAATATTAGTAATAGAGTTTAATTGTGATAACACAGTAAAAGAGTTTATAATGACAGTAAATGTGCTTAAAATGTAATTGTAACAATATAAAACTAATTTCAATATCAAATACATGTGTAATACAATTTAATTATGCCAATTAGTGTAATAAAATCTGAGTTTAAACAAATACAAACTCAATTAAAACAAAAGCCGCAATTTCATGTCAATATTAAATATTAGTAAAATGCAATTTAATTATAATGACACTGATTTTCAGTTTAGGAAATTACAAAATATGACCAACGATCAGAAAATTGTGTAGAAATAACTGTCGTGTTTGTGAATTAGTTCTAAAAAGTATTGAGAATCTCACCTTTTATTATCTTTATCTGTTGGTTCATGTATTCAATTTCTATAACCTTGGAATTTTCTTGAGTAGTATCAATATTTTCAATTTAGCAATTAAATTATTTGTCGGGAAATTTTATTTTTGTTTTGAAATTACAATTTGGTTTTTTAGAAAGTATTTTTAAGTATTTCTTCAGTGATCAGTTCTCACAAAGTTCTTGCTTACCTTTTAGCGAGGCAGACGTGGCATTGAGTTTCTTCAAAACGCGCGTCATCCGGCCCTTTCCTTGGAAAGTTCACCTTCAGATCAGCACATCACTCAAAATCCCAGTCTGCAAATACATAATGGTAATTTCAACATAACAGTTGTTAATTGAAGTTGCATGTAAATAGGAATGAAAATAAATCGCTTATAGGTTCGAGGATACGGATTGAAAAGCTGGCAGAAAGCTTACGCCAGAGATAGGACAGCCAAACTTCAAAGGGAAACGTCTTACTTCAAAAGTGACCCAGCAGAAACTGCCATTGAAAGAATTGACACCGTGGAAGGTGACGTGACGTACATCCGAATAAATATTCAGAAATTAAATTCCTCATCTGATTTAATTGATATTTGATTAGCATTCAAATATGGAAGTACTCTAGTGCCCTTTACCCAAGAAGACAAAGAAAACATGGTGTATAAATCAGGAGGAAAGGGCCTAACCGTGATCGGCTTCACCAAGATGGAGAACGTGAAGCGACATCATCTTTTAGGTGATGGAACGAGCATAGTGATCGCGGACAAAGACAGCGAAGTGAATAGTGGCAAATTCTGAATTGAACATGAAGTGTGATGGTGGCTTTAAATGAAAATATACCATTATCGATTGAATTTGGAGATTTAAGCCAGAGATCAACGAACTTTTTTTACTTTACCTGTTGCAGGGAAAACTGATTCGCAAAGAATTATTCGATTTAAAAACATGCGCTATCAAATCATATTTTACTTTTTAATCACAGAGCCTCTTTTTACAGATACTGAGATATACATTATAAATACCGTTATAAATGTTAAAAATTATCAATTAAATTGCATAACTTAAAATCAAGTTTTGGAGAAAAGATGTTGATTCATTATTGATACAATAACATGAAAATTAGTGCTTTTTGATAATAGAAATTTGGATATTGTCATATATCTTGTTACTTATTGAAAAATTGTTTGCATAATAGAAACAAATCTATTAAGTATAACACATGTGATATATATTGAATATAAAGCTGATTAATTTGTCGCTCATTATCTAATCCCGACACACTTCATCTTTAATTGTAGACTAACAAATAATAACCAAAATTGATTGTAATTTTGTCAAATGTCTAGGCAGCTGTTTTGGCTTTGTCAGCTTTCATTAATGCGTTGTACGAGACGAACATGGTTGCGATCGCACGCTACGTTTACTCGGAGCGTAGTTCACCGAGCATCGTGTGTTTGATTCCTGAGATTGAAGCCAATTTAGAAGTAATTTATCGCTGTTATTCCTCAAAAATACTTAAATACTGTGCATTATTTTCCAAAATGTATTGTTATTTTATATCCAGAGCTTGGTGTTCGTAGAGTTGCCATATTGCGAAGATTTAAAACTCTTCACGTTTGTGCCTTTGGATAAGAAAAGCTGCAATATTCCTTCACGTAATATTTTTTTAGCCCATTCTATTATTAGATTTTCACAAAAAAATTGGAGTTATTTATCACGTTTGATTTCGGAAAATAGAGAAACAATTGGATGCTATCGATGAAATGATCCAAGCGATGGATCTTTCAAATGATGTCAAGTAAAAAGCTTCCTTTACTAATTATTGCTTTATTGCATGTAATTTCCATTTGTTATATGGTACTGAGTATTTAATTTAATCAAGAGAGATTTTAACAGGAATGAAGATGGGGAATTCAGCGAAGCTTTCAATCCAAAGAGTTATTCAAATCCTTATGCTCAAAGACTATTTGATGCAAGTATATTTTATAGCGCTATCATAATTAATGAATAACTATTTATTTCAACATTATTAAAAGTATAATTTGCATCTTTCATCGTGAATTCAAAACGAAATTCCAGCATTTAATAGGAAAACTTTAATATTTTAGTAATATTGTTATATCTTTCAGTGTTGTTTGAAAAGAGTAATTGATGAAAACAGCCCAGTTCCTGATTTGACAGCCGAGCAGATCTCGGCTCTCGGACCGCCTGAACTTGTACGTACCGTGTTTGTTTGATTTGTTTAAAATCAAAGCTTGTGCAAAATATCTTGCCAATTATTTGAAAGGCACTGGAAAAATGCAAGGATGTTATTGGGAAATTGAAAGATGCTTTCAGTTTGGAGGTTGTCGAGCAGAAAAAGCGAGACAGGACTGCGGCAGCAATATTCGACAACAGGTATATAGTAATTGCAATTTTCCGCATCAAGTCATTCAAACTTTCGGTTATTAATTGCAAAATAAATACTATAGTGTCGAGCCATCAAGTAAGGCTTCCAAACTGGACACTGGTTTTGAAAGTGGACTGACCGCATTGGAAGACGAAAAGCCGACTGAAGTCGGGACAGCGACTCCCGTCCAAGATTTTCTTGCTATTATCAAGGATGAGAAAGAATTTGAGCCAGGTATTGTATTTATTTACTATGTATTCTATTACCTTATTGGAATAAGGGAAATGTATAGGTTAAATATATGAATTTGATTTGTTAAAAATAGCAAACACAAGATTACATATACAGAACAATTGTTGCAACACTTGACAACTTGTTCTATTTGAATTTCGTAAAATGATAATGAATTTTGCACAAATTTGCAGCTGCAAAACAAATGCAGAAAGTGATTACCCAACTGGTACTTACGTCGTTCGGCGAATTGTATGTGAATATCAATCAAGACAAGGCTTTAAATTGCTTACAAGAATACAGGAAGAATGCAATGCAGGTAAGAAACAAAAACACTAACAATTGCAATTAAGTTTGTAGGAATGAAATTCTGCATTTGTTACAGTCACATTGCGGCCAATTTAACGACTTCTTGAAAGAGTTTCGCAGTGCTCTCATTGCAAAACGCAAAGTGGACTTTTTGGACAAAATGAAGGATCGTAAGTTA
>WWPM01011606.1:0-18100 GCA_023279145.1 Glomeris maerens | reverse complement strand
TATATATATAGATCATAAGAAAATTAGTATTTTATCATGTCAGTACAACTTTTATTCAAATTTTTTGGCCGAACTCTCGCACTTCTAATCTTTACATTGATTATGTGATTTTGGATGCTACTAGTACAAATACAAAACTCTCAAAATAATTGAAAATTACCGGTACAATTGTACAGAAAGCGCACGTTCACCGTACAAACAAGTTCCTATAGTTTTTTAAAACAAAGTTTATAAGCAATTAACAAAAAACATTGGTGCCCTTAACTACATTCGTTACGTAACTTCCGAAACGAGAATTGTTAAAAAATAACCTATATTTTTTCAAAATAATTTCATAAATAACATCACCAGGTAAATGCATAAATGGATCGAGATTATCATCGATAGCGAAAGGGAATCAACAAACCAATATAGGTTTTGTACCGGGTTGCGATTGAAATCTACGGTGACTAGTGCGCGAATACAATTTAGAAAACACCAAAATCACAAATGTATAAAAAGATGAGTATAGCAGTTTCCAAAGTGGGCAACCAATTAATCGATCGATCAACTTAATCCTCGTAAACAATATATACCACCTTCGATACATGAATCGTGAAATGAACAGCATCGCGTTGAGCATATATATATATATGAAAACCGCATTGATGATACGCAAGTGCCAATCAGTCGACTGTACAAAAACTCGTACCGTGGAATGGATTTAAATAATTCCTTTTGTCTCCCAGGGAAAGTAAAACAACAACAAGGAAAATAAACAGCCGTTATTTACATCCGCAACAACACGATCCGATGCATTGTACGCGCGTAATGTAACGTTTAAAGTGATTTCCCTAAGCCGAAATCCACAATACCTACATTTTTTTATGTTGACGGGGAAGCATACATGATCATTTGAGGAAACGTATAACTTTTGTTTTCTTTTGAACCGATCCAAATACCGCGTACATGGTTTTGATGATCCGTTGCGAACAGATGACGCGAAAAGGAACCCTATTCTAAGTGAATTTGGGAGATTTTACTCAGCCGATCTTCGATAACTTACAAACACACTCACACACAATATAATAATAATAATAATAATAGTGGTTGTTGGACCTGCGGCACCACGGTCCAGCAGGGCGAAGCGGAGCCTTATAAAGGACCCTCTACGGCAAATACCCCTTTATAGAAATGCGAGTTTTCTTCTTACTTGACGCGTGAACGTACAACCCCTTTTCGCAAACATGTTCGATTATTTACAAAGCCGCATCGGGGAGGGGAAGTGTTATTAAAGAGCGTAAATGTATTCGTCGAATTTAAAACCGCAGCATCTGTGTTATTAAACTTAATTAATCTTCCCCTCGTTTTTCATTTTTTTTAGTCCTGTGTTACGGAAAGGAAGCGAATAAATCCGACCCGCAATACGACGGGACGGTGCGTATCGAGATGAGATTGACAACTTTCCACGCCGCGTCGGTGTTAGGTTATTGCCAGGAATTAAGTGCGGGTAAATCCTTTCTTGGCGCATCGGCTGCGGTTCGTTTCTTTTCTTTCTTTTCCGGCGCAAGGTTCGAGCTAACCGCGGGGGCCCCAAGCCGAGAAAAGAAAGCGCGGTCGCAACGCGGTCGTTATACGAACTCGTTCGTTCCCGGATCGGTGAGGGGCTCCAGAGTCTGCAACGAACCGAATTTCAAAAGTTACACAATTAATTTCAACATTTTTTTTTTTAAAGATGTACTGACAAGGTTTTCCCGAGGTAATACCATGTTCACACATGCGCCAACGGCTATTAACTTAGTAGCCACTAACTTAATACCCTTCAAGATAATCGAGAAGCCAATTGTAGTTGCGTTCACACAGTATCCTGTTCGCAATTATATTTGGGTGATTTTTACTGCGAAGAAAATGGCCGACTCGTCAGATTTCGACGAATTTATTATGATGTTTTGGTTACTACACAATATAATTTTGCAAGTGGAAATAGTGGAGCCTTTGTTATTTAAGGTACCACATTTATTAATGACCTATAAAGTGAATTATATCTTAGTTTTGGGGCAAGCCGCAGGAAGTGAACTATCGATATAGAGACGAGTATCGGACTATCGATTTCTTTTCAATCCCAAAACGCACTGCTCAACTCGCTAATCTAGTTTTGAAAACTCGGCTAAGATAGTTGCCGATTACGTAATTGTGTGAGTTCACATATACAGAAGTTTAACGGCCTTTAACCACTTAGTTGACAACTAAATGCTCTGTGTGAACGGGGCGTAAGCCTGAAAACTACACCGACAAACAGTAACCAAAATATAAAACTCCGACTTCTTTTTCATTGTGTTTGTGATACTATCCGCCATTTTTCAAATTTGCAGCTGAAAGAGGCTCTTTTTGTATTTAGTAGCTTATTTGACAAGTGCGTGGCCCTTTCCGCGTTCCTTCACGTTCAACGGTAAATACGTCCGAATTCGTCTTTGACCCTGTCAGTTCATCTTTTAACCCTTTTTACCCGACTTGTACGCCAAAAGTTACAGAGCTACGTACTTCCTCGCTCGCGTTAGGGTACGACCGGGCAGGTTGGTACTGGTTCTTCTCGAGGCTGAACTGGTCTTCGGTCGTCTTCCTGTAAACCGGGTTGTCGAAGTTCATACTTTTCACGTTCTTCCGCACGTACTGCTTGTAGACGCAGAAGGTCGCCTGGAGAAGAAGAAGAAGGAGGATTTCAAATACGTCCGCACGGCTGACCAGTGTGAATGCGGCAATACTCACCATGCCGGCAACCAACACGACTCCGCCGACTACTCCGATGACTATGCCGGCAACCCACCCGGAGTCGCCGCTTTCGTCCAGTCCTTCTTGCACCTGCATCTTGATGCTGGCGCTGACATTGGCACGGTCACTCGCGGAAGATGAAGATCCGCTTTCGTCCGTTGTGTTCGTAGGCGACACCACTCTGTTGACCGAGGGAATCGCAGTCACATTTCCTCCTGTGTTATTAACGATCGAATGGCAAATCAGTGCTTCAATTTTTATTAAATACGGCCAGAAATTTATGTCAACACAGGTAAACCAAAAACTTCTGTAACCCCCACAATACCGTATGGAAAACCTAGTAAATTTCATTTAACTTTTTATAGGACCTGTTGTGACTTACCTCATTATGTTCACAATTTAATTAAAGCACAGAAATGCAGGATCTAAAGGGTTAATTAATAAAATTACTATGTACTAACATATTTAGAATTGAAACAATACATCATCGTTCTAACATTTTTGCCCCAAGACCATTACTTAATTCAATTTCAACCAATTAGGGCCTTTTGAGACTAAAAACGATAAAATTCAGATATTCTTAATTTAATAAACAAAAATACACGTTTTAAAAGTTTAATTGGGCATTATAATTATTGCGTTTCATTAAAAAAGACTTTGTTGTAGTGAATTTCTTTGCAGTATTTGTCTCAATTTCATGTTTGTTTGTTTGTTTTTAAATTAGGTCGAGACATTTTAATGGGAAAATAGTAAATAAACATCTTTTAAGTAAATTTTATAAGAACTTTATAAAGGTTATTATCAAAGGAATTTAAGATGAAAATAATGTGCTGGAGTTCATATCAAAAATTCCAGTTATTGAGGTTCGACCGTTTGTCATTTATTTTCCAGTAAAATTTCTCGGAAAGATAAAAATTAGATTAGGAGCTTTGTATAATAAATTTACTTGAAATGAAGGTTTTTCATATATAATATTGCAAGATCCAACTGAATTTCTCAATACATAATTACTTACTTGCCCAGAAGGGAAAAATGGGCGATTTTTTTTAACTGTATGTCCATAATTCAGCTGCGATTTCAATCGGGGAAATGCCAATCGTTATCGTTCATTTACAAATTGTACGTTTCAGATATGACATTATTGTTGGCAGTGTTTTTCAATCCATATACATAGACAATTTGGCCAGCTGCCAATTTCCCCACTCACAGCAATACAATTTTACTTGGAAAAACAGAAATATAATGACGACATATTGTGACATCAGTTATTAGCGAATTTCTACGGATTACTACGTCACAATAGAATAATAAAATGGTTACATAGGCCTTTTTAAAACTGGATTTTTAAAGGGAAAAAGAGGCAACTCACTGGCGATAGAAACGAAGAATCCAAACAGAATGTAAAGACAAACTGGAATAAAAGTAGTTGAAATCCTTTCCCCTGAAGCCATTGGAAAAACTCGTAGAGATACGACAAATACCCGTAAATATTAACAGGTAAACACCATTAACAACGATGTATACGCACTGCGCAGCGACCAGACCAAACCAAACACACAACAGAAATCGGATCGATGCTGCCAAACGCACCCCCTGGTGAGAAAATGGCGCAACCGAGATCCGATCCGATCCGCATCTACGGCTCAGGGGACGTTCAAAAAATACGTAGTGAAACCAAAGTTGAAAATAAAAACGGAAATTTTGGAATGACTATTCTTTCAGTTCACATAAACATTTTGTAGCTCAACTTTCTAAGTTATTATCCATCGTAACTGTTATTAAAAAGTTATGACTCGGAATAAATAGTCAAGAAATACATCGGTAATTTACAAAGTTGTGATTTTACAAACCTTTTTTTACCGCATCTTTGTGATGCGAACCGACTATACAGTTACGGACTTTTTCCCCCCAAGGAAATTGAAGAAAATATTTCATTTCGGGCCTATTTATTCCAGAATAACCATCAAAGTTATCCAAATAAATACGCGTAGACCGAAAATGAATGCTTTCAATAAATAGGGGAAGGGGGAGGGAAGTCAAGTAGTCAATTGCGACTTCCACTGACATTTCTTACACGATATTTAAAACAGAAGTATGAAACGGACTTACCGATACAGGTGAGTCCATCCTCTAAAAGCCGCATGTTATCGGGGCACGCGCAGGACACTTTGGCGGAAGTTTCGTGAACCTGCGGGGCCGGCAGACACATGTGCGAGCACCGTCCGTTGACAGGTCCGCAGTGATTGGTTCCTGCGTTAACAATCCGAATACGTATAAGCCGCACTTCAATCATTCGTATATTACAGCCGACTGAAAATATATATATACCTTTGACTTGCTTGTACGGGTGATAGACGTGAATGTCCATCGGTGAAAAGATGCGGCTCGCGATCACTTCCAGTTCCTTGCCGGTAAACTTGTTCACTCGGTATATGCTTTCCAGTTCCCAATCGGTCCAGTACAGCCAATCCTGCGGCGAGAAAAGTTTTCAGAAAGTGTAACAGAGATCGGCCGTTACTTCGGTTTCTTACTTCAAAGACGGCGATGGCGAAAGGATGTTTGAGGTGCTGGTGGGAAGACAGAATCACTTGTCTTTTGCGGCCTTCGTAGTTTGCGCTGCTTATGCTGTGTAGTTTGGCATCCGTCCAGAAGATCCTTTTGCCCACGTAATCTGCGATCGCAACAAATCGATGATCAATATGTCCTCAAGTACGCACCAAAAAAAAAACCCTTCCTTATTACAAGGCAAACAAACTATTAATCAACGACTTCAAAACATAAACGCGAGGATTATTTAATCACTTCCAGGTGCAGTAACCATTCCACCCGAGTTACGCACGTGCTCAAGTGTAAATTCACAATAATCTGTAATATTCATTACTTACACAGCATTATTTTATAAAAATGAAGCAGTATTTACTCCGATATAAATTACAAACGAATGAAATACAATTTTTCAAACGAGCTAATTATTCAGCTCTGTCAAAGACGCAATCACGTTGAACTGGGGATTTATTACGTAATTGCAAACTTATTACTCGAGTCGTGGGAGGTTAATGCCGCTTCAATTATGTTTAATGCGATAATTACCGATAGTCAATCCGTTCGCCCAAGTAATATCGGTGTCTACGATCGTCTGACGAAGGCTGCCGTCCATACCGCTGCGTTCGATCTTCGGCGTCTTTCCCCAATCGGTCCAGTACATCCATCTGGAACAAATTTCACATTTTTTTCAATTAAAGGGGGGCGTCAAACAAACCGTGGACGAGCTGTTCGGCGAATCTCCTGTCCGTACCCGTCCGTGGGGTTGACGGCGATGGCTCGCGGCTCCTCCAGCCCGCCCGTGATCACGGTCTTCCTGTGTCTCATCTGCATATCGGTCACTTCTATTCTGTCGAATGCAGTGTCGGTCCAGTATATATGCATATATATCCAGTCGACTGCCAGACAATCCGGGCTTTTCACGTTGGTAGCTACAATTGTTACCGGGGCCCCGTTGTCGAGAGGAGCGCTGCGTGCAAAACGAAAAAAAGTACGCCGTCAATCTTATACCAATACAATTTACTAGGAACATAAAAAGTCCGAAGACATTTTACTCGTGTAACTTCAACGAACAATCGTTTACATTAGGTCAACATGTTTCGGCTCAAACACCGAGTAGAACGCTGATTATTAACCGGAATTAATTTGTTAAATAACTTGCCATATAATCTCCTGTACAAAGTAATTATGTATATTTTCATTTGAACAAATTTGGATTGCCTTTTCTGACATCTAAATGACAATAATTGCTCATACATCTGCATTAAAGTCTCTCGATGTGTTGGGTCGATCCACTATTTGCGCTTTCGTAATTTATTTGAAAATGTTTTGGAAGATGCTGGAGCCGGATGATTGGCGTTTCGGATGTCATTATACTATACTGTACGCGATTACAACCTCTTGATATTCTCCTCGACGATGTCAGACCAGTATATCATGCCGGTTTGGAAGACGTAATCGAGGGCGATGGCGCTGCGAAGGTCCTCTACGATCGGCGTGTACTCTCGCGTCTCCAGGTCGATCTTGCGGATGTCGTGGCGATTGGTGAACAGCAGAACCGGGTGTCCTTCTGCGGATGACAGAAATGTACACTTATTTTTCTCACTGCTTTTCGATTTTGCAATCCCCTTTTACGTATCTTAACGAAGGCTAAATTTCATATTTTCACTTCCCAACTAAATAGATTTTAAAACTATACTTCCACCAACGAAAGAAGAACCACAGGCGTGGCATTTCAGGTCTTTTCCCCGCCCCTGTGAGATAAATCAGCCAATCAAATGCAATTGCGTGTATAGCATTAATTTTTCCTGGACTCGCACGACAGTTGTTTTGCTTTCAAAGACAGCACTTGGCTAAACTAATGCAACAGCAGTTTTGCCGATTGGACCATTTTTAGCCCCGCCCATGGTTCTTCTCTCGTTGATCTAGTTATAGTGCCAAAACTATATTCTTGAATTTGTTTTAGATTCCTTGACTTTTCCTGTTTCTGTACAAGGAGAGAGAGAAAAACAAAAGCAAAACAAACTCACCTTCGGCTTTGCATTTGCGGTGGTTGTTGGGTTCGAGTTGGTAGCCTTCAATGCACTCGCACTTGAAACTGCCTTTAACGTTTACGCAACTCTGAGAACAGGAACCTGGTTCTTCACACTCGTCCACATCTGCAAATTCAACAAGTTGCAATATAGCAGCATCACGAATTCGGTATAATGAGGAACGATTTACAATCACGTGGGGTCCTTACCATCGCAGGTTTTGTTGTCGACTAACTTGTAACCGGGTTTGCAATCGCAGTAGTAACCGCCGATCGTGTCCACGCATCGCTGGTGGCAACCGCCGTTATTTATTTTGCACTCGTTCTGGCCTGGATATATATATAATAGAGGGAGAGAGATAAAAGCAAAAGCACGTTAATATGGAAATTAAGAACAATTTATTTATCTCGGCAACGCGTTTCTCTCACCGCAGGAACCCCGAGGCTCATCTTCCCAGTTGCCGCAGTCGTTTTTCCCATCGCAAACCTTCGAAATGGGAACGCAATTATTGCCTCCGCAGTCAAACTGAGATTTCGGGTCGCACGGGGGCTTAGTGTGTTCTGGGAAAAAAGAAATCACAATACATTTCAATACGATCTGTTAATCTTTTCATTTATAAATTTGTCAGTAGGTGGGAAAACAAATTCTTACCGCAACCCAGCTCATCCGAGTTGTCTTGGCAATCGTCTTGGCCATCGCACTGCAAGTTACGAGGGATGCAATGCATATTTTTGCATTGGAATTGGTCCGGTCTGCATGTCACGTTACCTATATGTGACAAAATAAAACAACTAATTATTAATAATAGCAAAAAACCACAATTTGGCAGGGGAAAAACTTAGCACTGCAAATACCAGATGGTGCACCATGTTCTCGACACATTGTCAATACATAATCGATTCCAATTTAACAATTACTTGCTAATGAAAGTGATATGTATGCATTATTTACGTATTGACTAAAAATGCATCGCAATAATTATTGTATTAATTACATATATAAATACTAGAGTCTGTATTCCGCTTATACAAGTTCTGACATTCTTACATTTGTTTCTTTTTGAATGTGTACATTTTAATACAACTGTGTACGTTTTGTTGGACGTTTTTGCACTCACATCCTGCCTCATCGAAACCATCCGCGCAATCGGGATCTCCGTCGCATCTCCACTGGATGGGAACACAATCCACCGGACTGCCGCACCTGAACTCCCTTTCGTTGCAGGTGTGGTGGTGGTGAGATGCAGGATTTAATTCGTGATTTCTGCCTGTGCAGTTCTTCTCGTCGGAAGTGTCCGCGCAGTCCGGGTCGCCATCGCATCGCCATTTCGCGGGCAGACATTGACCGTTGTGGCACGTGAATTCGCTAGTTGCGCATGTCTTGGGAGCTGTTAATTGTCCACAAATGAAATCAATTCAATAGGCTGTCGGCAATCGAGTCTTAATCAAAAGAGCAATTTCGTATTTATGACTCGTATTTTTCACGGCATATTCCAAACTTGACTACGTAAACTTTCCCAAGTGGAGATACTTACGACATCCAACTTCATCACTACCATCTCCGCAATCATCGTCTCCATCGCAAGTCCATTTCTGCGATATACACCGATTGTTGTTGCATGTGAATTCCTCGGCTGTACAAGTTATGTGTTCTGCAAAAAAAAACAAAAAAAACAGATGTTACAATGTCAGACATTACTAAAAATAAACAATGGCGGCGACACAAATCTCTCTCTCTCTCTCTCTCTCTCTCTCTCTCGCATGTTGTTTTTAATATTTCATTTTGGGACCAGCTTTCAAATGACAAAGTGTAAAATTCAAACCCTAGCATCTCGGATATCAGTATATTCTGTTACAAAAGTGCAACGGTTTGGGGAATTGTTTTCTAAATTTGTATTTGACATTGTGGGGATCCAGCGAGTGCAGAATTCAGTTACGGTTGCTAAGTGGCAACTGCGTTAAAAACCGGGTTTTATTTCTATTTAGACAGAGGCATTTGTATATATATGTGACAGGGAGCATCTGATATCCGCTATCAGACACATGATACTTGTATAGCGAGATATCTATGTACAGGATCTCAAGTATAGTCTTTAGAAGTTTGTCTATAGACTGACAAGTGGGCCACTTTGTAATCAATTACTCCTTAATTGGATTACATAAATGCGTTCGCCATTCCGTATCAAATGCAAGAACATATTTTCAAACTTGGAATAAATAACGAATGAAACATAACAAGATAAAATACAATTTAAAGCTTTAAAGAAATCGATTTCATTTGATGAAAACTGCATCCAGTTATCTGTATAAGCCCAGTTAGAATTAACGAGCAAAACCGAATTCATTTTAAATTCAGTAAAAAAAAAACACAATTTCAAATAATTACATAAATATTCTAACTATTAGTTCTAATGGCGTTTTGGCTCTTCAAATGCCTTATATATTTACATAAACAATGTGGTTTACTCTTCATTAATACAGAAATATTTAAACTTTACACATTGAAAATATAACAAATTAATAGCAATGCATTGAATGAAGTTCATTCGCAAATTGCGCAGTTGGAAATTAACAGAAAACTTAAAATTTCACATGTATGCAATTTGCATTTTGAAATCTTTTTAAGTTTTAAATCGCTGGCTGTGTAAATATTTTTGTGCAATTTGTATTGTGTGCTGCACGTTCAAGATGCGGGATGAGAATTTCAATTTAATTTGCCATATTGATGGTTTCCTCAATGGCTTCTTCCTTCAACCTTTTTATTTTTTTTTACAATTCTAACTCAAGTTTTTCGTCCACTTTTTCCTATACGGAAATAAGCTAACTTACTGCACGATTTTTCATCCGATCCATCCAGGCAATCTTCTTGCTCATCACATCTCCACAAAGCAGGGATGCAAAATGCAGGCGTCGATTCACAAGTAAATTGATCTGCTTTACATGTTCGGTTATCTGCAAAAAAAAAAAACAAAATAAATTCCCATAAAATCCAAGCGTTCAACGTTTGAAATCGCAAAGAGAGCAGATTAAATCGTTCAACTTCAATTAAAAGTGAGGAAAAATTGAAAACATTTAAAAGAAATCATTCGTAATGGTCACATATTTATCATGATCGAAATTCAAATTAAGTTCTTATATTGTGAAATATGACAAAAGTTCGAATGTAGGATTTCAAATATTTAAAATTTACAAACTAAAAAGCTTTCATTGTTATAAATACACAATTATATTGCGCAAATATAGATCATACCATCTCCATACTGTATATAGATTATAATTTAAACACACTGCTTCAGATTGTTTCAATGCAAATGTAGTTTAACAAAATTAAAACATGTTTTCCCAATCAATGTTCGGCTTCAACTTGGAAAATAATTCTCAGCTGCCCTTTTAATTTAATCCGGAAATTAGGGATACAAACCCATAAAATCTGATTGAAGACAAACAAGCGTTTCCCAATCAATATTACACTGCATATACCTTCATATTCATCGCGTGAAAACTACATATGTACCTACATTTCGTTTACATAAACCTCCATAAACATTTACGAACTGTAATTACCAATCATCAGAAGGGGGGGGGAAACAAGATTTTGCGCTTGATTTTGGCAGCAATGAATGCAAATGAATTCTATACACAAAATAAAAGGCAGTGAAAGTGAGGAGGGAGGAGGGGGGAAATTGTTTGAATTGGCTTCCAGTGGGCGTGGCCACGCCTTTGTGACGTCAGAGCGCGCGTTTCATGGCCGACAAGTCGATTGCGAATTGCTTTCAAGCTACTGATGCGAGAAGAAAAAGGAGAGGAGGAGGGGGGATTCTTGAGAGAAATAGCACCAATCTCTTCAATTCCGAGGACATAATCGAGTCAATGAGAAGAAGGAGAAGAGGAAGAAGAATCATCATCATGGAAACAGAATCAAAATGGCGCCGGCTAAAACGTTTATATTTCCCGTTTATCGACTCTTTACGATGGCTGCCGCGACAGTAACAATGCGAAAATGCTCAATCTGCGACAACCAATCAGCAATAACACAAACCCTATATATGGATTCATGTTATTATCATGTACCACCACTCTTCATGCATTGCTGCTCGAACAATGAACGATATTTCCAAGATGGCCGCCGCTCAAAACTCCCAAGTTTACATTGAACTTCACACATCTTTGTTTATTTATTTATTTTTTCGTAAAAAACATAGTAAATAGCAAATATTGCTGTATTTTTCGGGGGAAACATGTAAATATAATTATTTCCTTAAAATCTTCTTTAAAAGGAATGTGCAGTGCGCGTTTCACTCACTAGAGGTCCCCAAATCAAAGAAATGTTATGATATTAAAACACATTTTTATGCAAAATTAAGTATATACATATATTTGTTATTATAACTGTATAAACTCTGTTTACAATCATTTTATCATCATTCACGAAGTTACAAATCAATTCTGATAGAAACAATTGCAATTATTATTGAAAACAAAGGCAATTATAAAATTAAAAGTTTGCTTCCTTTAAATGAAATGACAAATTTATAACTTGCTCTGAAGAGCTGCGTGCAGAATGTTAAGTAGGCTTATTAATTTTGCACAACTCTTTTAAACAATTCAGCTCGCAACTTCCAGAAATTGAATTATTAATTCACCCAACGTATTATTTCGTTAACATTTTAACCTTCTTTAATTTGCTTAATCAACCCTTAATTTCTTACCGTTATTACTTGAAATATTTACCAAAAATTCATGTAGTCATTACCGATATAAATTATACGAAACATTAATCACTGGGCATTTGACAGTTGAACGGAGATCGATCGTGGTGCCACCTACAGTGCCCTATAGTGCAACACATTGAATTATTATACCAACTGGTGTTGCTATAACATCATACATCATTTGCTTTTGACCCATATAGTCACAGCATGACATTGCAATGCAGTTTCCTTTTGCAATTCAAAAACTGACTAAAACACGAACTCAATACCGGTTGGTGCACATATTATAGAGTTAGTTGTAACTCGTTTGTCACTGTGCTTAGGATTAAATTCAAAGAAATAAAATACAAGTGATATTAACAATGCATTCAACGAAAGTTGAGAAAAAAGGCGTGGTATATGCAGTGCTCGCAATTGGCTATAAACAGAGAAAGGCGTAGCATGAGCCGTGCTCGCAATTGGCTACGTAGAAAAAGGCGTGTCTTGTGGTTTCTGCTGCTAAGCAAAATGGCGGAATCTGCACTCGATGTTTCACGTGCACAACGCCTCGGAACCAAATTGCATTTTTGTAGGATTCATTCATATATCCTTGAATTTTACTTCGAAATTTCAGCTGAAATGTTTAATGTGCGAGACTAGTAACTGTGTACTGTGTAAACAATTCATAATGCAAGTACGTGTACGTACATATGTCTCAGGAATTGCTAACGTTTTGCTTACAAGCATGCAAGCAGGTAGACATCTTGCTTTGGCTGCTAAACACGCCCACATGTCATGCGGTTTTCGCTATCCAATAAGCTTCGATTAGGGCACGCCTTTTTTCTCAACTTTCGTTGAATGAATTGTATTCATTCCATGTATAAATAACATGCACTTCTTTTAAAACAAGTTTTTGAGTTCACGTAAATCAATACACTTCTTATTGAGATCACAATTTTGGATTTGCTATGTATTTACAAGGCACCAAGTCGCATACATCTTTGAAAGTTTATATTGGGCGTATTCGGCAATTCATACTGTCTGTCTGGGTCGCCAGATATCTCGAGCCTTGGCCAGAAAAGTTGTTCGGCAATCCATGTGGGCCTCAGAGATCTGAACAGGTTTTTTGTTCGGCAAATCAAATGTCTGAGGAGTGACGTCATTTTCTCTGGCTGCCGTGGCAGAGACAAATTTCTCGCCTGGCTACTCAGACAACAAGATGGCGGCCACCATGGAATGTTCGGTCCAGTACGAAGGGTCGCAACATATGCCATCACAACTGCATGGCGCGTAATCCGCCATTTTGAATTACTGAATACAGAAATTTGTGGTCGGCAAACCGGATAAATTGGGTGCCAGACATGCACAGAGATGGGATCAGAGATGATGTCATACACTCTGGCGACCCAGACTGTTCGATTCTTAAAGATTCTTCTGAATTAATATCATATTTGCCAAGCCATGTTTGTATATATATATATATAGCTTACAAGATGCAGAAATGTGAAGAAGACACTACTGCTATTTGCCAAGACACTCGTATAAAGATGATATAGCCTACATCGATCCGATTCTGATGCAAGTAAGATGCTATGTCGACCTAAGACGCTTCTAAACAAGAAGCATTTTCTCAATATGAAGTATCACCATTTCTGGCTATTGAAGACAATTACATGAAATTAAATTTAAACCTAACCTTTTCCAATATATATTACCTGTTATATCGATAAATATGACACTTTGCATAGGGCACAATGCAAAAAATAGATACTTATAGTTCTTCCCTACCTATAGTAAATCGCATTTAAGTTTCCCAGACGGTTTTTCTCTCAAATCCATATGGTAAATATAAAATTAAATTTCCACACTGCTGATTTATACATGTAATTAATTTTAAAAAAGAGGCGGTTTCAAGTGCGACATCTTACGAGCTAAGATGTTAACCGAGTCACGTGTCTTTGCTAATATCATTAGAAAGAGTAGCTATTAATCTTGCAAGGATTTAGTGTATTCCTAGGAAAACAACGCAGAAATAAATAAATAAATGGGACACTTTAATGGCTGGTAGGTCGAACTCCTTAGAGGTTTTGACAAAAAGTATAGGGACCATTATCCTGCATTCAGGACAAATATTGGTAGATTTCCTGCAGGCGTTTTATAAGTGTGTGTAGCCGGATATTGCGCAATTCTCTCGCTTTCCGCCATTATTGCTGCGAACTTGTCGATAAAAGTGCTCTAGTTTTTTTGCGAAAGTGGGAAAAATTCCCACACACAAAAAAACTATATAAGGTCGCATCACCTTTCTTCAACATTTTCTGGGTTTGCAATTTTCAATAGGAAAGGGCTTTTCCCTCCTCCACCCCTAACCCCCCGCAAAGATATTCAAGAAACCTACATACGTTGACGATAAAAAGACAAAAATAACATTTGAAAGCCAACTCTGAACCTTTTTTTTGAAAGAAAAACAGCAAATCGATGTTATAGCATAAAATTCTACTTGAAATGTGACAAATTCACCTTGCACATTTATATCAAATAACAAATGCATTTAAACTTTGGGGGAATCAATGCGAAGTTGTTTTGTCTCACGATAAGATTGGTTTTGTGCCACGCCCCCCTTGCTCCGGATCAAACGGGGTTAAGAATTTAACATCTTGAGCATTCTTATAATGAAATCGGCTTCCTTCGAGATTAACCGTGTTATTTATAGGTAAAAAGGATGCGAGATGAGCTGAGATTTACTAACGTGATTATTGTGTCACGGGAAGTTGATATATAAATGGGAAGAGATGAAATGTTACATTATAAATGACAAACGGAAAATATATAGGCTTATGCAGCAGGAATATAACATTGATGTATTCGGACAACGTCTTATAAAACTCAGAAATTAACTTGACATACTACACTACATAGAAAGATACCGAAATTGAAGTTTCTTGAATCAAATTGTAAATAAAATGTCATACGCACTTTTCATCAGCATCATTTCTTTTTCATCTTCCATATACAATTTCCCAATTCAATGTGGGAATAATTCCTAAAATATGTACTGTATACATACAACACATGTTTAAATCAATGAAACCTAATTAATGACCTCAATTTCACTAACTAACACAGGAAAATATTTTTTTTTTCTCCCCAGAAAGAGATTTTAAACCCTGGTATCTGTAATAAGAATTTATACACATATAAGATGGGAATCTCAAGCGACATGTCTTTCAGACGAATATATACGTGTGATATTTGCAGTATTTTAGAATTGCAGATGTCCTGCATGCCATTTGAATACCAAACCGTCTCTTAAGATTTCGGCCCATTTGTCACATTCGCAGCCACTTTTTTACATCAAGTTTTTTTTCCTTACCTTATATTTGCTTTGACCTCACTTTCCCAACAAGCCGCTTTAAAAAAAATGCTACTATATTTACAAGTTGCTTATCAAATAAAAAGTTTTCCGATATCGCAAGACACGGGAAATAGTTAACAACAATTTACATGGGAATTATTTTAATTATAATTACAAAATACACAAAAGTAATATTTATTTGTTTATTTACGACCGACAACTTCGCAGTTGTTTAAATCATTACATTTCAATTTGTTTCTATTAGTTATCTTTTATAATTTCTCATACTTTTATAGTTTTATAAGAGTAAATTAATACTTTTGCATGAAGTTTCATTTATAAAATAATAAATATTACACTTTTAAACGAAGTTACACTCGTGCAATTTATGAATTCGACTTCACGTAAAATTAAAGTTAATTACGTAACAAAAATACCGGAAAACTTTCATTACATTAAGGCAATCCCATGTTGGATTTTGCTTCGGTTTTCAGAATGTGGAGGCGCTGGCGTCGCTCGGCTGTGATCCACCAATCACGGGCCGACAACCGCGTTGTCGCAAATTGCCGATTGGGGCGCTGATGCAAGGAGAAATTTTTTCCGAGGAAAAACTGCGCATTTTCACAGGTTTTTATTGTTTGCAGAAAAAGTAGCTTTCAAATCAAAAAACTGCTTACGTTAGGTTGTGCAGAATAGTGTGTGCTACATTTGTATCGGTTTGGAATTTGATTACTGTGATTTGTTCCATAATGGGAGGTTCCAAACCAAGTCAAAAGCCAATTCAAAATAGCCATTTTTTTCAATTTTTGTAACTCCGGTTTGGCTCAATGTATTAGAAAAATCTCGACGTTAGGGTGTAGAACATACACTATACTCTTTCGCCTAATTTTTTGAAATTTATTGGGGCCATAGGTGTCAAAAACGAGGTTCCAAACGGGACCCCTCCGAGCCCTAATTCTGCATGCCGTAAATCGCCAATAATTCAATCAATACACAGCTTGCTTGGGAGTAATATTTTTGGTTTTCATTCAAAAATGTATGGCGACTTTAAGACTAGAACTCTGTTCAATCGTACATTTATTATCGGTTTCACGAAGCAGAATTTTATGGGTTCAATGTTACACAGTAACGAGCAACATTTATGAAAGGAAGCGATGCGCATCGCATTTTTGGGAAAATGATTGAGATGGAGAGAGGAAAAGAGTGGTCATTTATAGGGCACTTCAGCGAAGACCTCCCCTCGACAAAAGGGCATCGGCCCATAAACGATGACCGATAGCTAATCGATGAAATCCGCATCATCGAAACCGTCGATCAATGCAAACAGTTAGGTATTAGTACATGAATCACATGTTAACATGTAATAGTTGCAGCCGATCGATCGATTGACCGACCAACCGAAATTCTCCATCAACTTATCGATTCTTGCTTTTCTCAATTTAAGACAAAAGACAAGCAGAGAAAGAATCAAATTGCCTCTGCGAATAACACCAAGGAGTTATGCTATATAGTACACTTCAAAAGGTCCTTCGTGAAGTGTAACTATACACAACACCCCGAGATATACGCAAATGTGAACTTGAATTTTGCGCAAGTCGAATTTGCCTAAAAGTGCATATCTTAGTTAAAAATGTCTTTTATTATTACCCGTAATAGTAGATATTACAGATGAAACATTTACTCGGACATAATGTATATCTGCATATTTACAGTCGAGTTTAAACGATTATGCAATTGCAGTAAAAGCAGTGTGAAACGCGATTAATTAATTCAGACGAAAATTGCATTAAATTAAAATATGAAAAGGTTCAAATGAAATCAGAATTATTTTATGATGAAATTCAATTATTTTCGAAAGAAACTTTCCTTCCTCGCTCAGCTTTATCTCATTATACAGGGCGTTTCACAATTCAGTGGACAAACCTACAGGGTGCCTTCCCTGCATGAAAACAAGACAAAGTTCCTGTAAACCCATGTCCCCAAGTAGGACCTACATAAAATGTGACATCCATAATTCATGCTCCCCATATCTTTATTAGAAACGCGTAATGAATGATAAATAGAAAGATGTGGGGAGCATGAATTATGAATGTCACATTTTATGTAGGTCCTACTCGGGGACATACGAACTTTATGTCTTGTTTTCATGCAGGGAATATACCCTGTCAGTTTGTCCCCTGAATTGTGAAACACCCTGTATACTACACAAGTTCAATTTTAAAATTTAACATTTGCTTTACTATTAAGCAATTACATATACCATCAAAAATATTTTGTATAGGTTATGCAAGAGAATTAATATCTAGGTGTAAGACGATCCTCAAATTCAAAATCATTACAAAGACGTTTCCCAAATAATTTCTTATGAAGTATAAGCCTCTTTCTTATTCTACAATGTCACATTATCGGGCACTATTGGAGTCGCACAAACCGTGTTGATTAGCATACAGTAGCAGCACCAAAGAGCCAATTGCGACTTTTATATATTAATACATTTATCAGTGTTAATTACATACAGCTGTTGAAAGCAACTGGAATTCAACGAACCAAACTAATAATAGAAAGTCGTTTGTTTCCCCCCCCCCCCACCAAAGTAAATTAACAAACATTGCGTGACAGGTGCGAATTACTGGCCAGTGTTTACAGCATGCAAACCAAATATGACAAGGATGAATCAATAATCCCCACTTATATACTCCATTCACACACACACAGTATAAAATTGAAGAAATAATC
>WWPM01011605.1:0-14721 GCA_023279145.1 Glomeris maerens | reverse complement strand
GGGATCATCCATAAAATACGTTCGCTTTAAGGGGACAGGGGTCTTTGGTGACTGTGACAAAAGTGTACCGTGTAAATCCGAATATTTGCAAAGTTTGGACAAAATTTCCTTTTGACACATAGTACAGGGTGGGGCAGAAAGAACTCACTCATTTGGGAAGCTAATAAAAACTAAACCACGACAGATACAAAATTTCTATTTATATTCCTGAATAGCACACTTAATGCAGTTTCAAATCAATGAGATTTAGAAATTATTATACAACTCAAGTGTTGGCCTTTGTTGGCAATATACACTGATTGAGCCTATGTCAGTAGTTTTCGGGTCATTTCAGGCGGAATGGCAGAAACTGCTCGGGTTATCGCCTCGTTAAGTGCAACCAAAGTTTTGGGACGACGTTGGTACACCTGGGCTTTAGAGGTAGCCCCACAAAAAGAAATCGCATGGAGTCCAATCTTGAGACCTAGCGCAAAATGAATGCGAAAAGCATGCTGGTCTTTATCACAGAACCACCAGTTTTAATTAACCCTTCCACAACGAAAGCACGGTGCTCAACCGACCAAGCCATGTTGTGCATTCAAAAAGGCATTAACACAGCTGTCTAATGACATCTTCCCCATTGGTGTACTCTGCCCCCGCCCCTAGCTACGCCCCTCCCAAATGGGTGAGTTCTTTCTGCCCCACCCTGTACTACATTGAAACTTGAGCCATTAGAAAATTCTATTTTCTTTACTATTAACTTTATTGTGCAAATCAAAAATAAATGTCTTTTACCGGAAAATGGGGGGTTGGGATTTGTTACAACGTTCCCTAACAAAAATTGTTGGCTGCCACATGCATGCCACATGCCTGCAATGTGCATACTTGCATGAATAAAGCTGCAAGTGAAACATTCATAGCTTTATTGCAGACCTGCGACAGCTTTAAAAATTTTTTGTTAGGGTTGTTAAAAAGGGGGAAGGGGTACAAATTTTAGCGAAAGTATTTTATGGATGATCCCTTAGGAAGATTGTGTAAAGACCCTGCTTACTCGTAAACTTTCACTCGTTTCATTAATTTAAGTCCAGCAAATCAATGAGTTTATTTATGAAAACCTTTCTACATTGTGAATCTAAATAAGCAGAATTCTTATTTCTTTAGAATCTTTTGCTGGGCAACATATTACATCACTATTAAAAGGATGTGGAGTTGGTTAAGATTATTGAATTCAGTTACTATGTAACATTTCGTAATTCTAATTTCAAAAATAGTAATTAAGGCGATCAAATATCCTGGATCCATATTTCACATTCACCTTGTATATAAGAATCTGTGATCAGAATAAGTATATCCAGTATTACACCGTGTTTTGTGTTTATAGCCTAGCTTTCAGGATTTCTCCCAAACATTTCATTTATTGATATAAAACGGTGTCATGGATAAGTATTTAATTTGCAATTCAAGTTTGTGTTTCTGTTTTTCACATTTCAATCACACAAAGCTTCAAGGTTGGTACTCTTAAACTTTATATTCAATGATTCAGTCTGTTCAGTATTGTTCAGTCTGTTCAGTGTTGTTTTCCATTTTTTTTGAAGTTAATTCTGCTATTTTTAAATGATAATATATAATATATTTAAAAATTTCAGTGACTCTTCCTGTGGTGCACTGGCACCAAATCCAGTTAGTAAACCTGTTCACATGCCCCTGCACACCTCACCTTTGTCGTCATGGGGTTAAAACAATATATCTTTTAAACGAGGACATGTCACACATTTTTTGTGAACAAGTTCTTAAAATTCCCAAAAAAACCTTTTCGCCCATAAATATAAAGAGGAATGTTATGACTTCATTACTTGGAATACAGTATACTGTGCCCTTGTGAATTTTCATTACCTGCAATTAGGGTCATCGTAGAAACCTTTCGAGAATACAATCCCATTGAAAGGTTGATCGAACTGAAGATTGACTGTCATTCCATTTGTTTCACACGATACATTCAGTCCAATCAAAGTTGGCATGTTCATCTGCATTGCTTGTTGTACAAATCTGGTTGTTGCAGTTTGTTGGCCGCCATCTTGCTCGAATAACTGGGCCAGTGCAGACTATATTGCATACACAAATGACACAGAAAATGAATAAACAGAATAAGTCAATACATAAACTTGCATTTCATTACTTTTAACTATTATTGTATGCTATTTCTTTAGTATATGTATATAAAAAAAATCCCAGTTATTAGAAACTGGCACTTAACCCACATTTTCAGTGCTCAGTTGCTTATTCGCAGGTCGTTGACCCATTTTAAGTAAAGTCCACAAAATCCTTATTGGAAAACTGGTTAGCTGCTATCATGTTTTCATTCGCCATGCTTTTTTCCCAGCAACAATTAAGTTTCGGAGTGGAATTGGGATGAAGTTACAAATTTCTGCTGCATCCGCATTATGATCTTATTATACGAGCAGCTAAATTGAGGAAGACGTTTTTGAGCATCTCGTGATGAAATTAAGTCCAACAATGAGCTTGAAATGTACTAAATTAGTTAATAAATTGTTATAATATTGCATTAAGCGAATCACATTCAATCCTTTAATTTGTACAATTAACAAAATTGCGCAATATTGAATAAGTACCATTCAGTTATAACATTGGAAAATATGATAATGAAGTAAAATATTGTTAAATTCTTGCAAAAAAACAATCTAAGAGGAATCAAATTTAACCTACAGTGCTATGAAAATTTATTAGAAAATAATACGCTTTGCAACTTTTTAACTTTGAACGCGAATAAAATAATAAGGGAAAAACTTGGAGGCTTGAAATTTTTATGGCCACTTTATTAATATGTTGACAATATGTTAACTAGAGAAACTATATTTTTACAACAATTAAAACAAAAGTTAACTGCCGTTTTTCAACATGCACCCTGCAAGCGTCATATGGCGTCCGATTACAATTGCAGTTCTTTAGTGTCAATGTTCAGTTGTAATATTTGGTTGGGGCACCTTTGGTCTTAACAACCGCCTTACATCTCCTGGGCATAGATTCAATAAGGTTGCGTACATATTCAGTTGAAATTCCATTATACCAACAATGTATAATTGCGTCAATGAAAGTGAGAGTTCAATCAATATTCTTCTTATAATCATTTTCTCATATCAAAAAATATTTTTTTATGGAAACATATTGTCAACATGTTGATAAAGTGACCATAAAGATTTCAAGCCTCCAAGTTATTATTTCCTTATTTTTTTATTCGCACTTAAAGTTGAAAATGTTGCAAAGCGTATTATTTTCTAATACTTTTCGCAGCACTTATCAATTCACATTTATTAGTTCAATGAATCAACGCAGATTTAAACTATAGTGTGCCAAACAATAAGATTGGGATTCACACAGTATACAGTATAGATCAAATAGAGCTTGAAAGCGTTTTTGGGATTGTACAAAAGATTTGTGAAGTTGTTTTCTGTGCGGAAATAGTTGCCATTCTGTACCAAATATGAGTGTTGTTACTTTGGAATAATAATGTAGTAACTGGGACAAGCTTAGGATTCGGTAAATGTCACGTCATGTGTTGTTTAATACTCGGAAGTCCAGCTATATACCTTCTTGAAAGTGGAGAAACTTGCTGAGTTGCTTGTACAAGAAATGAGGTAACAAAAGACGTCAAATGAAAAAGTGGAAAAGATATAGCAGCACTTATTTTAATTTCTGATAGTGTAATTGCATTTTTTGAAAGTAAAACTTAATTTTCATCAAAAACTTAACTTTTGTGCATTAGCCGGTAAAAAATACCTAAAACATGATATCTATTTTATTGAGTTGTGGAATAATTGTAGTTTCCCATCGAGTTTTTCCAGGTTTTTTTGTAGCTTGTTTCAAGATTTTACTGATATAAGGTAATCTAGTACAAGGTAAAAATAAAACGTGGATTTATCTGATTTAAGATCTTGAATTCCTCTTTCATCTCATCCTTTACTACAAAATCGTCTTTGTTTTATGTTCCGGTATATAATTCAGTCTTTGTGGCTACATTCGGAGCAGACGACACAAACATGCAGTTTAAGATACAGGGAGACTCACATATTTGTCATCAATTTTTGCTTTATTTAAGAATAATTTTAAATTTGCAATTTTAAATATAATACATTTCCCACTCATGCAGGTGTACCTAATGATAATTCCTATTATAGACTGTAACACTTTGATGTTTATTGACAGCAGGGGAAATGCAACTAATGTCCTGGTAGCACATTTGCACTGGACGCAATTGAAAATCAGACCCACACCGTGTTGACTTTAATTGTTTACCCATGTCAATTTGTGAATAAAGTAACATGGATGTCTGAATTACAAGGTTTGCACCTTGCAGCTATAGTGAACAACAACAAATTGCGGAAATGTACATAAACTTTTTTGCAAGGAGGAAAAGTAATAGAATTAGGTGTGTGGCAGCATTTTCCTGCGCTCGTTTATAAGATGCGCAATTAAACAAACATTTGTTAACGGTGCTGAGGAGAATTTAAATGGAATTCATTCATTGAAAGCAAATAACGCAAATGAAAACAGTAAGCGGGTCGATTTCAGCAAAATTAGCAATTCCCACTTACTTCTACTGCAAGTGAAATCAATCAATTAACAATTTCAATTTCAATCAGCTAAATTTGTAATTGCACTTCAGCCGAAAAGTGTCTTAATTAATACAGTTAACAACTTTCTTATAGCAAATAATAACATAAGGTATTAATATAGCATTTGGAACATTCATTTGTTTATTTCTTTTTATTATTAGTTCATTTATACATCTATTGAAATAGTGAAATTTAATTTGACTGATTTGCAAATTTCCTAATTTCTCAATAAAAACATCTGCCGTGATTTCCATAATACTACATTCAATTTTCTAAATCTTTAAATGTATATTTCAGTGAAAATAAGACTGAAATATGTACCTGCACCAGAAGAAGTAGGTACCAAAGCTTCATCGGTCTGTTCTTCACAATCCCTGAAAAATATTCAAGTAACATTCGTAAATGGGGATTAAAAACCTGAAATTCTCGAAATTAACAAATAAATTTAAATTCTGCTTTTAAAATAGTTGAAGACAATATATAACATAATTTCTTTAAGATTTCTCTGCATGAAATTAATGCACACATTGTGAATAATATTGGTGATATTTGTGAATAATTATTGAATTAGTCTCTAAGAAGCAAAAAATGTGAAAAATAATAATATGGTTTTAAAGATGAAGTTGTAATAACTACCTTCGCATGTACAGTAGTTCCTTGTGTCACTTTCCAATCAACAAAAGATACACACGAGACTTGGGCAATCTTTAAATAACGTTCTGCTCACTTTAAGAACCTCCTCCTTTCTCATTTCGAGCCTTTCAATTTCTCTTGTCACATTCTTTAACTTGTTTAGTTCCACACATACCAATCCTCCCCTTTATCCCCTGCACAGATGACAGCAGCTAAATTCATTCCTTTAACATCCTTACCCAATAAGGCAGAGGTATACAGGTGGGAAGAGAGGTCAATTGCTCACCTCTGTCCTACTTCTTGAAGAGGATGTCTTCAGTTTTCTTAAACGTGCTTTATGGATGCATATGAATGAAGGAGGAGCATGTTTTAGAAAAAGCAATCCTGACGAACAATGTAAATACATCAAATTTTCAATTGCTATAATTTATAATGTATGCAATAGTAAACGTAACCGCATGTATAATAAGAATGAGCTAATGATATAGGCACTAATATTATTAGGTATGTATGAATTCCTATACTAGTAAGATTAGTTATAATACTGTTTTTAAGAATCTGATCAAAAACTTTGCAAATATAGAAAAAAAATATACGTTTTCCTAATATTAGTTTACATATTTGTCTATTTTTTGTAATTATTATTATTTATTTCCTCTAATATTAGTTGGGAAAATGTAGTCCCACGGCCCCTAAATTGCAATATTCCAACGCAATTTATATATACAGGGTGTTGCAGAATTACAGGGACAAACTGACAGGGTATATTCCATGCATGACAACAAGACAAAGTTCCCATAAACCTATGTCCCCAAACGCTTAGGTTTTTACGTAGGACCTACATAAAATGTTACATGCATAATGCGTTCCTAATAAAGATGTGGGGAGCATGAATTATGGATATCACATGTTATGTAGGTCCTACTTAAAAACCTAATCGTTTGGGGACATAGGTTTATAGGAACTTTGTCTTGTTTTCATGCAGGGAAGATACCCTGTCAGTATTGGCCATGAATTTAGAGACACCCTGTATAATGCTAGTGAAAATAGTGTTTACTATAACATAGGTAATTTTCTAAGATCAGTCCCAGGAAAAGATCCAGTAAATGCACACCGAGTCCCATGAGACTCTGTGAGGAGTATTCCTCCCTTAAATTTTCCATTTTCCATCAGACCACAACAATCTTGCACAGGTGACCACACGAAACGACCCCCCCCCCCCTCTCTATCTCCCTTCCATTTTATAGCCTTTCTTGCAGAGGGTGGTTATACACCCCCTTGATCCTGCATCCTCGCTGTCAACACCCATGGTGCCATAAAGTATGGCACCTTGCCGCAAAGTTGCACAACATGACCAGTCATCACTACCCCAATTTTGCCTGTGGTCACTATGTTGATAGTTCACTTTAATTTATTATCTACGGTGACCCCGCAGGTCTTGCCAGTATGTGAACAAGCCACCCAAGTTCGGCCCTTTTTCCCATGCACAAGTTACAAACTGTCAATTGTATATAAATATTAACTGTACATGTAATTTGGTTGTTAATCCATCCAGAAAAGATACATTTCTCACCTTTATTTCTGGTACGTTCCTGCATTTTTATTGCGATCGGCTGCTGGCAGTAGGAAATTCTCAAAGCTGACCTATTTTTACCCAAGTTTTTCTCCGTTATGGGACCTCACGTTACTATTCAGTATTTAGTGAGAATTTGATAAAAACATTTTATTACAAATGTGGGAATTAAGTGACTGGTACAACCATTTTAATCAAAGTGTAAGATTTGAGTTCCAAAAAACAAAGGAAAAGATGATTTAGAATTCGACGAGGCTTCTTCGCCTCGCTTATACGATCTGCCGTTTCACATTATAACCACACATCATTACATCAAATCCATGTGCAATAATAAAGCTTGATTCTGAGGAAGAAGTAGATTGCCCTGTACATGCGATACATTCGGTGACAATTATTATTAAAGATGGAACTTAATGATCAATACCAAATTGCTATCTGCCACATGTTGCACGTAACATTGATTTCATCGGAAATAATTGGCACGAGATTACTAGTTTGTAATGCTGCCGAGAAGACAGCAAAAGATGTGAACATATTGTCAATTACGAAGTCGAAAGGGCAATTTGTTTAATGGAAATAACATTTTTCCGCATTTTGTATTGTAAAATTGCAATTTTTTACTCTAATTCCGTGCATTTTTCGGAATTTGAAATCACATTACGTGCAACAAGCGATAAATTTCAAACATATATAAAAACAATGATTTTTTGCATAGATCCACTGATTACACTTGTATATATATGCATTATCAATACAGAATTCATGCAATAAGTACAGCATGTCCTCAACACAGATTTCTCTCACTACATACTTTGTCATAATATATTTTCACAATTAATATCAATGTTCCAGTTTCGTTGAAAATTTTAAAAATGAATTTAACAAAAAGAAAAAAAACAAAAGCTATGACTAGCAGTGGATTAAATAAATCTTCAGATATTGCATAATTAATGAATGAATATGTATCCATAATGTGAGGGTATTTTTTTCCTTTTTCGGGTTCAAAAATTCTCGTGTAATTTGTTTGGAAATACCCGTTAACGAGTCAACTGTGTCTCAATGAAACGAGAATAAGAAATCATTGCAATTAAAAACAACTTATTACTGATATACACATAGGAAAGTTGACACATGTTGGACAAGTGACAATCCGATTCGTTCAACTTGAAGCGTAATAAAGCGCCGGGGGGGGGGGGGGGGGGGGAAAAAAAAAAAAAACAACTTTGTAAATGTCTTTAAAATTCTGTTCACAGATAGGACAAGTATAAGAAATAATATACTTATATTCTTACTCTTATTACTCCCTTCTTGTATTTATACTACCATTTTTGGGTTGGGAATGATGATGCTTTCCGCTGGCAGGATTCGACGCGGCCGCAATCTGGCGCGACGTTATCGTCAACAGCCGGATTTGAAGGTGTTTGCAGATTTGCAGGCAAACTGATGCGCAGTAGTGAACAAGATCAAAAGCTGCCCAAACCTGAAATAATCACAGAATTTTCCGTACAATTGCAAGTAAAACCGCAGTTTTTAACTAAAATACATCAACAAATTTAAGAACCAACTATAGAAATCAGAAAAGATAATAACAAAACAAACTACAATTCAGAATCAGATTCATAATTTCTTGAAACTACGAGCTCCTAGTGATAACAGTAGACAAGACTCCTTTGCTCGCAACGTGACAACAAACGGGTATTTATTCGCCAACCAGTTTCGGCTAAAAGCAAGCCATCTTCAGTGCGTGTCTTCGAAACTAATTAATTTCTGCATATTACAAATTATTAATTAGTAGGCGTTATTGATATTAAGTAAAAGGATTTTAAAAAGCAGTGCCGGGTTCTAATGTTTCATTTATAAGTACAACCACATAAATTATAAGAAACAAAAGTAAATTCAATAAAAAACTCTGGTGAAAACGTAATTTCAGTGGGAAAAAAAGACAAGAAAAACAACTATTATTACCAAGCACAGCCACAGCACAATGTATTCATTGACTGCAGTATTGAAGTACTGGTTTAGGAACAGCATTCCAGGTCCAATGAGTACTGTATCCAAGTAATCCATTTCGCTTTTAGTCATGTGCGCAACCTGCAATTTAAATTAAACCCAGTCATTCTTCGGGAAATTCAAATTGCAATAATGGAAATGTCAACTGACCACAAGCCTGTTGGTCACTTTGGACGCGACGAGCCCAAACGCGAGCAAATAAAGACAAGGGTTTGTTTCGAGAAGATGACTGATAGACTTTTGGTAAATGATGAATGCCGGTACAACAACTAAGCTGAATGGGATGAAAGGTGACAAGACACTTGTTCCCTACATCCAAAAAGATCAATCAATCACATTCGGTAACAATATATAACCGGCCGCAAAGCAAATTTGCCGAGTCCACGATAGATAACTTTTCTAAAACGGCTTCTTCCATTATAAGCTCATTAAATTGAATATGCTCAAGCATGAGATTTCATTTTAATCAATATTTAGTACTTGTCAATTAACAAGGTAAAGGCATTTAACTACAGTAGTATTTAGTTTTTTTTCAGTAAGACGGTAGAAAAATCTGCTAGCAATCAATCAAAATATACAAGTGCATGCGTAGATTATTATAATTACGGATTAGGTTCTGCAAATTGAATGGCAAAACGCAATTCCCAAAGTGCAAAGCACCAGAAAGAGTAGAGCAGAAATACGATCAACAAATGTACGTTGACGATGCGATGTAGATTGCTGATCTTAAATATGCAATTCAAATTTCCAATATATCTTACAATAATGATAAGCAAACATTTGTTGGTGGCATTTCTCATATAGAGCATCTGGAAAAGAAAGTGCAGAGAGGGGGGAAAAATTGAAATATTACAAATAGTACATCCGAGACAACACACTGTGCGCGTGCCAAAGAAAATGTCCTTCTTACAGCGACCGTAGATCCATTCTTGCCAACACCACCTGTGAAGATCACAGTTACATTGGAGTAGATGAGAAGTGAAGATACTGAGACAGCAAAGAGGACGGGTGTGAGCTTCAGTGGTAGTTCAACGATGGGAATCTACGAGTGCATTAACGTAGTACGTGACAACACACACAATATATACAACTTATTATTACAGAAATACAGTATATTTCTATTAATTTTTCCTTATTAATTTACTACCATTCATCAATTAGCATTTATTCTGAATAAGTACCGTCAGTTATTAACAGGAATATACCGTATCGGAGCCGTGCAAAATGAAAATACTTCAGTTTTTAAATATAAAGTCAACTAAACAAATATTACCATGGTAGAAAATGGAAATGTACACAATGTTTACTTGGAAAAATTAATATTATACATTTAGTACGCACTGAACATGATTTACACGTAATAAAAACTGAGGTATTTTGTCTTAATAGCTGAAATAAATACTTAGATACCAACTTAGCGGTTTGAGAGACGAGAAGAAAGAATGACACGCAAAACCTGAATTCCAAATTCTTAATTGTATAACATAATACCCTGTTTGTTTTTTTTTTAATTTATTCCAAGTAATTCGCACAAATGATCTCGTGGACTCGTATGAAATTTCCCAATAAACACCCATCATCTTTCGCTTCCAAGTATTTCAACTTACGGCCGTGCTGGAGCCATTTTTGCCGACTCCTCCGCTCAAAATGTCACGCATGTTACGACAACACGCTGCGCAACTCATCAGCGTAATGCAAACCAATAGTACACATTTCAGCTCCACTTTCAAATACGGCACCTGATTTTGTCAAACACAACTGTCAAACTAGCCAAATATTTACAAATTTCTTTTCATCTCGCGTCCAACTTACGCCCCGAAAAAAACCCCCATCAAGTCACGCTTAATTTGATTTCAACGGGGAAATTATTAAAGCAGAAAATACAGAAATTGAAAACAAAATAATTGAACAAGTTATATTAAGGCGTACAAATCAAAATATCTGTGACATTGTTACTTTGATAACGGAAGAATTGGGATACAAAGATTCGAAATATTTTTGGATAATTGCATACAAAAAACAAACTAAATTAAAAATACCCGATTGGAGGACTTATTTTCACAAATATATACACTGAGTGGCCAGAAAATGACCCCCTGACATTTTTCTGGAAATTAGCTTTGATTTCGCTGAAATAAATGGAATCAAAATTGCACAAAATTTGTTATTTTTAAATATTCATTAGACAAAAATTAATCAGCTTTTATTGCCGTCAATCTGAAATCGTCGCAAGGTCTTTGAAGAAGTAAATGTGTCATTCAGTGAGACGTAAAACGCAAAACCACGAACACCTAGCTTACTGTTTGCTTACCGTATATTCCCAAAAACTCGATCCAAAAATGCCCGATATAATATGTAGGCCCATGACGGCAAACTGGGCTTCGGTGACATCAAACCTGGAATTGATCCAAAAGGTAAAATGAAGTTCAATTCATTCCCTGCAGTTACTATAATCACTCCGGGCATTTGAGACGCACCTTCCGAAGCGCAGCGTTCCCGAAACGTAAGTTTGCCAATGGGCACTGTAGAATAGACACAAGGCAGTCATCACTTGGAAAAACATCCATCCAGGATGAGTTCCTAATTTCACTGTCACACAGGCAGCAATGGACACAAACACTGCAAAAGCAAATTCAGAAATGCATAAACACAAACTCATCAATCACAAAATACTTTGATATATAATTACCGGTTGAAATTGAATCGCATCCATGGTCAAACAGTTCTCCCAATGGACCATCAGTTTTGGTTCGCCGAGCTTGTTTGCCATCGATGGCATCCAGAGATTGGTATACAAAAAGGCCCAATGCCACCAGGAATAAGGTCCATCGAGGCAGCTATAGAACCAAAACAGTCCATATGTCATGAAACAACTTCCCAGAATTTAGTACTCATTAAGCCTAATTCCTGTTATTAAATTATACACACATAATCGCGGAATTTAACTTTAAAAATGTAATTAGAAGTTGTACAAATGTAATATGTTGGGAAATGATAGCTAATATGATTACCATTCTGTTATGTACTTTGTTCAAATAAGAAACCAACGTAAACTGCTTAATTTTTAGCAGATTATTGCCGAAGCTGCTCAAAATGGCGGCCAAACATTCCAATTTCTCCTTGTTACTTTACATTTCAGGACAGTACAGCTTATTGATTTCAATATTCTGTCCATCCATCAATCCATGTGAATTACTGCAATAGTATATCTATCTGATCATCAGTGAGAAGTTGAGAAATGTATGTAATATTAAATTTCATAACATCTTGGTGTAGGATTGTATAAAAATCCTTCACACACATATATATGTATACATATGTACTTTTTAATCAATATGATTACAATCATCAAAGTCCACATGTAACTTTAAGCTTAGAAACCTTTGGATAAAAAAATCCTGGATTTACAAAAATAATTTCGCATTATACTGTTTTTTATTAAAACAAACTTTCAAATTAAACAAATGAAGATAAAATATCATTTTCACTATCTATGGCATCTTGGCAAACATTGATTCCAGGAAAGATATTATACTAAAATTAATTCATTGCATGCTTGCATTTTTAAATATGTAACAAATAAAAGCACACATCCGTTAGGATTAAATTCACTGTATATGAACAATTGGATGATTGATGATACTAATAAATAAGAATTAACTTCTTCAAAATGAAGTGACCAAATTGCAGGGCTTAAAATAGTGGGAGAGAGAAAAAACTATTTCAAGAAAGACTACTAGGAACAACAAAACCATTCCACAAATAATTAGCAATGTTAAACCCAAGGTTAAAGGAAAAACAGCACCAAAAACTGAAATAAATCCTGGTATTTTTTATTCTGTAATAGATTAGTTGAATTTTGAAGAATGTTTTAGAAATTTCATGAAACCCAAACACAAGATTATCATAAACAATTCAGGTAAAATTAGAAAATAAACACAACATTGGTGGATCCATGAATGTTTGAACTTGGACTAAGGTTTGAAGATCTATTTAAATTTCAGGGCACCATTTAATTTAGTTTTAAGATATATAGCTTATGAAAATCGAAATTTAATTCGGAGACTTTGCGACAGAAATTGATTTCATGAAGAAAAACGTTGTATTTCTGCAAATATAAACAGTTTAGTTGCACTTGTACATAATAAAACATAACAATCACAATAATCTAATCGTATTTCAGGCGCAAAATTTCCCCGAACTTCTTATCTTTACACACGTATTTTCCAGAAATGAATTACGAACGAGTGCTCGAGTTTGGCGACAGATGGCGCTGCGCTCCGTTGACAAATTACAAAAATAGCCACTTCCATATCTGCTCGGGGAAATGGCTTCATTTTGAGCCATCGGTGCTCCATACCTGGTTACATAGATACATTTGGTAGCCATATTTGCTCAAAGTGTCATTCGCAAATATGTACTTTCCTTACTCGTTAACCATTACAATAAATTACATATAGTTTAAAATTGTGGGTAACAAACCTCTTGGTTCGCATCTGGGCTGTAGAAAAAGAGAATCAACGAGGTGATGATATTAATAGCCAATCCAGCGATTGTAATCAGGTTCGGTGCTAAGTTTAATGGCAATTGCTTGACTAGCCAATCCCAATAGACTTGCAATCTTGAATCCAAAAAGCTGCTACTCGTACAACTGTACTTGTGTTCTCCCAATCTTCGCAGCTGTTGCGGCGTCAAAGTGTCCAACTTGGCGGCAAATATCGGCATTTTCTAACTTCCAAAATCGCAATGAATCGTTTAATTAGAAACACAATTTCATAATCACATCACATGACGAAGCACACTGTACAACTTCCACGCTCCGAATGTGTGTGTGTACTCGAGGCAAATACAGGAAACGAAGATAACGCCACCTGCATAGGGAAACAAGCATCGAGTTTCTGCTTATCATTTCGATGACAACGGCGCTTTCAGTAATGGCTATCCAGAAACCTTTGGCCAGCCCTGCTTCTTTTTCGGAACCAATGAGAGAGAAGCTTGCCCGTTAGTAGGCGGGGTTTTGGGTGTAGAATCCACCCTGCTCGGATGCATTGGCCAATAAGATGTGTAATAATAATAATTGCGGCCTGTTGATGTATCCACCCACCAACCCATTATTGTGAGCGGGGTGCGTTCAGAGGAAATAAATGGCGGAACCAATGAGCGTCAGACACGGTTGTGGCCGTTCTCTCTTGGTGTGATCCATGGTTTCGTGGCACTAATTAGAAGACCGATTAGGGGTGCATAAACATACATCTGGTATTTTAATTATCACTGAACTTTAAGAAATTAACGAACATCGAATTTGAAATACCTGCGTTTAGCATTTAGCGCTTACATAAACAGCAACCCAAGATGGCCGCCAAATATGCCATTGTTTCCAAGCAATACGATGTAATGCAATAAATACAAATGATGTCATATATATTTATAATTAAGTCAATATTTAACTTAGCTGTTCTGTCATTATTTACCATTGAGATTTTATTTTAATATACAAATGTCACCAAATCTGCACACAGTATCTAAAAATTAGCATCCTACGTACAATATATGTTAATGAATAAAAAAACTTAATTTCATACTTGATTATTTATTCCTTTCAACTCACCAGTTGGAAGTAACCGACAAGTAATACAATCTTCAGAACAAAATACAGACAAAGTGGAAACAAATTGATATAATTTGAATTAATACAAATTCGTTTACGTATTTTTAAAGGCAAAATGCCCATTGTTTTCTTCTTCTTTATATCTTGAGTCAGCCGATGAAATTTCCCAATATTAATTCATCATTGGTGTTTTGTTGGACAAGGTTGAGCATGTTAGTACATTTAAATTTGTAGCCAAGGGGTCACTAGTTACAAGAATCCATTTGATGAGTTTCTATAAAAAAAAA
>WWPM01011514.1:0-10563 GCA_023279145.1 Glomeris maerens | reverse complement strand
CATTAATATTCCGGCGCCATTCATTCGCATATACATACATTTTTTAAACCTTGAACAAAACAAAAACATTTAATCTTATTTTAGATAGTAATTTGCCAACTAAACGAATTATAATGTCATTTTTGCAAACAACATTCATAGTTTAAGTATATAGTGCGAGGAAAAATTCTGATTGGCTGTTGACCGAACGTCATCGTCTTGTACAGTCCAATCACGTTACTGTATGGACCAATCGCAAGTTGTTTTTCACAATACAATCGTCAGATATCACAATCAGAATTTTCTTTCCTAATATTTATGTGGTACATTTGTACTGTGTAAATTGTAAAAGTGCCATCGGCCATTTTCACAGGGCACTAGTGTCTACGCATGCGCGGGGAAAACATTTTTAAAAAATACAACTCCAGCATTCCTTGCATTGATGAAGGGGTTAGGAGGAGTGGCAAGTGTTTTGGAAACACTTTTAGTCACGCCCCATGCGGCCTATCGTCTGCGGCGCTCCTCGTTGATTGATTGATTATTATGGGTGTGTTTCTAGGCGCGAGTTATTTGGCCAATTAGGTTTAGATGTTGGATGGAAACAGGATTTTGTAATGGAAAAAGAAGAGTATGGCTGGATAAACAAGTTTTTATCTGGCAAATGTCCCAGATCGTGGAAACTTTGCAAGCGAATGCCCAATTACGCAATGATTTGCAATACTTGATTCGTATTGCGATTGTTTACTATGGTCTCATAGGGACTCGATCCTCCAGGTGGCGCCACCAAGAGCGGCTCTTTAATTACACGTCTTGCGCGTATTTGGCGAAAGATTCGTTTTTTCTGGCATGTTGCCGGAACGGTATTTTTAGTTATCCCCGTAGGTAGTGAAATTTTGCACACAGTTTCCTACATCAATCGGCAGTCGCAAGAAACGCGCAATTTGTCCTCTGAAAACTTTCTTCGCATCGCATTCGCCGCCGTAATTCTCCGTAGAGCTGTCAATAATTTTCCATCGCCACGCCCTCCGTGATGATAATCCACTTCACTGGAAATGGCCGAAAAAAGCAAACCAAAGACTCTACTTGGAACTTTGGGTTTTTTCGCGGAAAATCATCTGGCCCGATCTTCGCCCGGATTGGGCACTTGGAGGGATGTGGCTCAAGTTGGCCACGCCTACGCGGCGGCGTTTAGCGATCCGGGAGGCGTTGTTTCCGCAAAGGCGCGCCCCTCGTTGGGAGGAACGTCGACTCGAAATGAGATAGACGAGTTCGAAGATCTGATCGAGAAGATTAATCGATTGAATGAAGATAGTAAGTGCAGAGTGGCGACATTGGAAGGGAAAGTGACGTCTGAAAGCGATTTTAATCGCGTCGTTGATGAAGATTTGGAACGATTGCTGCAACAGGATCCCTCTCTTTTGGACGAACGTTGCAACAGTGCGATGGGTGGGGCGTGGAACGTGGTGGGCGTGGACGTTTCGTTTCGGCCAATCGGTTGCTGTGACGCGTCTGTGTACTGTCAATCATCATTCTTGATGGTATTTTCTATGAATGGCTAACAGACGTGAATTATAATATTGGAAATTTGCTGTTTTTTAGTCCTCCGACGAATTTAAAGACGCTGACGATGACGTCACGTACAAACCTGAAGCAACAACTGATGAGGGATCAGCAGTTGGCGCAGGAGAGGCGGGAGCAAGGTCGTGGGGCGGGGCGTGGAGGCGGGGCTACCGGTGCCATCTGTGTGCCCCAGCAATCCGTCGTTGTGCAAAATATTCCCACTGATCTTCCGCCACAAATTTTGAAGGTAAATAGCAAAATTGCTAACATTTTTGAAGCAATGGACTAAATAAAGATTATTGATTAAATTAATAAATTATTATTGCTGAATTAAATTATGTGCATTCTATTGGTAGGACTTCTTGAAGTTATTTCAGGAAAATTGAATTGGAGGGACATGAATGTGATTTTTTTTTTATTTATTTTACTAGGTCCAGTCGAAGTTGGAAAATCCAACAAGGTACCATGTATTGGAAAGTCAGAAGAGGCAAGTCAGGCAATACCTGAATACTTCTCAAGGAGATCTGACCGATATGGGCACACATTCATTGCCCTTGACCGGGGCATCATCTCCAGGACCTTCGCAGTCCTTGTACAGCCCCAACACACTGCAAACACTAAGCAACAGTGCCCCAGATCCTGAGAGCCCTGGATCGGTTGCAACGAGTGTATCAGAGGTGAATATGCATACATTACATTTTCATAGTTGAAATTACGAATGAAGTTTCAGTTTTGTTATTTGGGTTTGCCAAAAAAGCGAACCGAATTTTACTGGGGAAATAGGTCAGATTAGGTTTGGCTTTCAACAGATCTGGGTCTGTACTAATGTGAATCGTATCATTATGAGTAGGAAAGTTATTAGTTTGTAGCCTACAATGTCAGCGAAAATTAGATAGAGACTGGGAGATGTGGAAAACTGCAATTAGGGAAGTTGCGGATCTTGCGATGATAACATTTTACAATCTACAGAAAATGTAGACTATTTTAGTTGGCAGACACGACCAATTCTTGATTGGCTGAACAGAGATGGTTTATTTGTGCTTTTGGTTTCCACGCCGATAATACAATAATCGATACTATGTAGCTAATACCGTTGTTCAAAGTTTAAACCGATAACATTGCAATTTTGTTTGGATTTCTCCATTTGGCTCTTATCAAACAAACTCAACTGCATATTTGCAATGATGAATATGCTGGAGATGTTTTGTTTTTTTTTTGTTTTTGTAAGTGAGGTTTGGGCTTGTTCCAAGAGGGCGTTTCGAGGAATATCATGTGTGGCACGGACTGGCACGGTTTACGAGGAGTTCACCATCGTCTGGTTTGGCCGTGACGGGGAATTTCGCCAAGGTGTATGCTTGGTGTTGTGTTATCTAATCGAAGCCTGGAAGTTTGACGTCGATGGCCGCTTTCATTCACTCCGCCACGGGTCAGAGGTTATCCTGGAGATGGGAACAACCTGCGAATCTGGCTTCGGTCAAAGAGACATGGCGCAGTTGCGGGATCTCTCGGGGTTGTTGGTGGTGCTCTTGTAACTGCTTGTTTGTATGACATAGTGTTGGGACGTAACCTGAAGGACCATGAAGTGTGTTTTGAGTACCGGGTAAGTTGCATGCCACGCAGGCCCTTTTACATACAACCGATTCATATACAGTATGTGGTTTGTGCATTGAACGTCTTAATCGTGTCAAGAGTTGGCAACATACTAAAGGTCAGTTGGTTGGCCGGTTTGTGGATGTGAAAGATAGCAACTTTGACACGCACTTTGGAGTTTTGCTTATTACGAAGTTATTTGGCCAAATGGGAAATGTACATTTCCGTAAACTGTGTGGAGATTGGGACATTTTGGATGGGAATAATAAGGCAGGAGTTTTAAATAGTGGTGGAGATTTTTGTTCAGTGCCTGGAAGATGTTAAAAGATATAATTGTCGTAAGTTTTTACTTCATTGTTTGTTTGCTTGCTTGCTTGCTTATTAAGTTGTTTTTTTGAAGACATTTGTAGTTGTGGGCTTGGTATATTGCTAGTATTTTTGTGCAATTTTGATGCACAATTTGGATGGAAAAGTGCTGCATGTGAATGTATAAAGGAGTTTGTTTTTCTTTGTTTTCACCACACACCATATAAGGTATATTGGAAAACCCCAGATATTGTAGTGGGGAATTTGAAAGGTTAATTGCAGGATACTGAACAGTCCTACAAAGAACCAAGAAGGAACTAGTGTGAATATTATGACTTAAAACAGGAAATTGGGGAATGTACTTCCTGATATTGTGCATAGTCTGCAAAGCTGGGTTATGTGTGCTACAAAAAAAATATCTGAAATGCAGAAAATCTGAAACTTAATACACTGTCAATTCCGCAAAATGTAAACATACATCTTGAAATGTGTGTGTGTGAAGTGCAGATTGGAATGAATATAGGTGCAGTTTTCCAATTTTATATGCTCCCAATGGTAGATAATACCAGTTAAATAAATGATAATGAAAAACTTTCACCTCTGTTTCGGGGAATTGACGTTGCCGGGGTAATGTTACTATCTGTGCAATGGTTACGACACGCACCCCGCAAAAGCCAGAATACATATTTTGACTACACTGTCAGGGTTTCAATCGTATGTAGGTAATCCTGGCTTGAAATCGATATTAATGCAAGTTTTGCGGATCATCTTTCAGGTGGATGAGGTGATCGATAACATCATCCAGCTCGAGTCTGCGATGGAAACGGACATGAACTTTATCCAGTCGGCTACGGTCAGTTACTTACTTGTATAATTGATATATAGCGATTATTGGGTGAGTTTCATGTGAATAATGACACTTTTTCTGTCTTGGAATTGATCTGTGTGTAGTTGCCAGGAAGCACAAGTCTGTTAGAGTTGTTTGGTGTCGGACAACTTGCCGGCACACGGACGTCCGCGTCGTGTCCGCCGGAGCTTACGGACCAGCAACTGCGGGCTCTTGCAAAGGATAGACAGAAGAAAGACAACCACAATATGAGTTAGTATACATTTCTTTATTTTATAATGCAGCTAGTAAGAATTATTTACGTTCTGGTGTAACAATTATACCTACATAATTATATTAATTTACGCTGAAGTTACCTCCTTGATTGGAAAAGGAGAAAATCGTAGATTACTTCAATTCAAAAGGTTTATTGAATATATTTATAAGGAGAACACAATTATAAATAAGAAAAGGTTAGAGTAAATTTAGGTTTTGGAGAAATTTTGCTTCATTGTTGTTACAATAAAAGGAAAATTGGGGTATTTTGATGTTCAATTTAGATACTGTCGTAACAAGGAATGTTTGTAGCGATTCTTTATTTATCCGCAAGCTTTTTCATTTTTACCCTAATTGAAGTCTGTGTAACATGGAGCTTATATTGGAACTTTGCAGTCGAAAGGAGACGGCGCTACAATATTAATGACAAAATCAAAGAACTGGGAACTTTGCTACCAAAGACCACTGACCCGTAAGATGGATGTTTTTTTTTGACTAGCGACGCAAATGCTTTTCGGTTCGATCTGAACCCGTTGTTTGGTATGTCGCAGCAGATATTACGACATGGTCCGCGTTGACCGCCAGAACAAGGGAACAATCCTCAAGGCTTCAGTGGACTACATAAAGCAGCTGAAAAAAGACAACCACAGACTGAAATCCAACGAAGATAAACAGAAACAACTGGAAAATGAAAACCGGAAACTTCTTCTGCGCGTACAGGTTTTTACAATTTTAAATACTTTAATTAGTAGTAGCCCTATGCATAAGTAATTCCAAATAGTATTCGTTGTTGTGTAATTTTGGCCAATTTGTTGACAAGGATTATGATCGCATGTGATTTTGAAAGTTACTTGGAAGTGTTTGCAATTTAATTTGACATAAAACAATGCTGAGAGTTTATTAATTTATAAATCATTGAAATAATGGTGTATCTGCCAACTTGTGTTACGTATGTTCCAATCTATACTGCCAAATTTGCCTGGTTAAGTAGTAGTTGCACAATGTTTATCGATATGTATGTTGCGTTATTGCGTGTTTGGGTAATTGTTGCCAAAATGTTGTGCAAGTGAGTAAAATTAGGAGATGCTTAAAATCATTTCTTTTGTTTCAAAATTTATGAATTTCATACTTGTTAAATAATATTTTGCGTGGCAATTAGTTAACAGCAATGAGGAATTGGATTATGATAACGCAGAGCGTAACCTCTTGAAGCTAATAACCGCAACAAGATTTAGGTTTTAAATTTTGCAAGGAAAAAAGTCTGAAACTAATCCCTTCTTTATTCTTTTTTGCAATAACTCCTAGTGTCCAATAATTTGCGATGTACACAAAATATATAAGATAAGTGGGAAAGAATGTTTTGCTTTTTAAATCAATGATTGACAGGTGGATGTTAACATTGGGTACATTAACATGGGACTAGAAGAATATATCTAGTTTATCTCTGTACAGTGTGGCACAAAATGAACTTTCCACTTAACAAATTTCAATAAACCATTCCGATTCGTACAAAATTGTATTAAGCTGTTAATAATTTTCTTCACCATTTACATGAATTGTTTTGAGATTAAGTGTAAAGTTAAGTTTGCGCCACCATTTATGCCGTTTGTAGATTTTGGAAATGAAATTTGTTGTACGTTTTCCAATTCAGCAACTCGAGCTACGAGCCCAAGCTGGTGGTCTCGACGTAGGTGTAACGTGGCCATCGATGGACACAGCCAATCCTATTTTAGGTATGAAGGTTGCTGAAGGAAGCAGCCCCAACCGAAACGTTCCTTCGTCTACAACCGAACTACAGAATAAGTACAGCGTGAAAAGAGAACCTCCCGAGATCAACGTGGTGACATCGACGTTGGATGACCTGATGGATGATGACGTGCATCCGGTTAACGGCGACCCGATGCTCGCGTCCTCTCCGCACCTTAGCTCACCTTTAAGCAACCGAAGCCTGGAAGATGTCCTGTCTGCCGAAGACATGGATTTTGTGGGCTGATTGCCTTTCGCTTTTTTCACTATATAATATATACGTACATATACATGACTGGTGGGAATAAGAAATACAAGGGCAACGGGAAGCCGCCTCAGAAGGTGGCTGAGAAACATTGTTCGTGAAGGTGGTAAGGAAAATGCTAACCCAAGCCCGGATGTATTTCGACCGCGACGGGCCACGCAACCCGCGTGAAACTGCGCACTGTGCTATCGGACCGCGAGAGGGTCGAGTTCATCGTTTTATATGGGCATTTTTCATGTACAGTGAAATGATAGGACGTAAGAACAACTTGCAATGGTAAACTATAATAGTTGTCGTTGTGAAGTGAAGTGTCTGCATCCTTTCTTTCTTTCTTTATTACTTCCCGTTTTCTTTTCACCTTCCTTTCCCGGCCTTCACTCACTTGTTATCGAATGATAACCAGTTCATTCCTGGAAGTGACCGGGTAAAGTTGTTCTTACGAATCTGGAATAAATGCTTGATTTAACGTTGACATTAGCGGATTTATTACTTTACGCCCACTTGTGTTACATTGCCAAACTTGAATCATCGACTAGTTGATTGTTGGTTGAAGGTGGTTAAGTTTGTATTATAACGAATTGCTGTGTATCGGCCTATGGAACTAAAGTATTATGACATTATCATGCAATTTATACTTTTATTAGAACTATTTTGTTTGACTATATATACTTGATTGTTAGACTCGTGTGAGATTAAATGACAGATCATATATCGTTATGATGTCAAATGTAATATGCACTTGTTTGTATCTTGGTTTCATGCATGCGCCTATATTTAAGATTATTTGAAACGTTATATCAAGAGTACATATTTTAGTATGGTTTACAAAATTATAACGAATTAAATTGCATGTACAGGAAGTGCATAGTTAAATTGTATAGCAATTTATTGCGCATTGTAATGTAATGTGACAGTTGGGAATTAATTTTTGATATGCTGGATCTGTTCAGGTCGGATTTCAGCACCAAAAATTGGGAAGATGCCATGTAATTTAAAACGATTTTGTTTCAGAGGTCGATTTTTGAATCAAAATCCTTTCAAATTATGTATTAAGTTTAATGACATAAGAAACTCTAAAATTAGTTGTTTTCTGCAATAGCTTTAAATTCTGATCATGTTCGTTTTCAACTTGGGGTTGTTTCATTAACATATTTATGTAAAATATAATTAATAATTAGTCATTTTGCTACATGAAAATTGATTATTTTTAAATTCTGCTTTGGAATCATTTCCAAACTTTCCCTAAAACATCTTTTCGAAAAACTATCAAACGGTTGGAAATTTCAATTCGTTTTTTTTCCGAAAACTATATGTAAAATATTATTTGGGGGTAATTAAGTAAAATAAGACATTTGGTAGTAAATGCGCTGTGACGTCATCTCGGTGTGGGCGGAGCAGCGCTTCGGTCAAAGGTGTTAACCTAAAATTTGTTGCAACATGGCAGGTTTCTCGGGCTTTCGATCTGCAGTTATATTTGCGAAGAGATGTTCCAGGAACGTGAGTTGAAATTGTATTTCCTGTGCACTTTTTTCTAATCCAATCGATATTTGATTTCGATTTTTGAAACATGTTTCGTATATTTTTGTGGAATGTTTGTGAAACTGCAACTTTTCATCGTTCTCGCGCAACTTTCTTGCAATGACCTTGCGCCTGTGCAACATATGACATACATTTTGCTGGGAGTATTGCTTGCGTAACATTTTGTTGCGAGACCATTGCGTATTGCAATTTTGGCCCTCTATCGTATTTCACTTCGTTTTGATAGCATGTCGATCGTATTTCGGTTTATTTGTTACTGATAGTCACTTTACAAGAGACAAGTACGATGGCTTAATCTACTGGAATACCAGAGTAAAAAACTTTTATTGGAAAATGGACTGTCAGTGCAGCGATTTCAGATAGTAGAAAATGTCCAGCAGGCTGAAAAAATTGCACAAACATTCAGTAAGTGATAAAGTGTAAAAATTGCAATTGTATACATTATGAAGCTCTGATATTTTTGCTTTTTATTCTCCAGAGGCAGAAGAATATGTAATAAAAGCTCAAATTCTAGCTGGTGGCCGAGGTTTAGGAACTTTTGATAACGGTTTCAAAGGAGGAGTTCAATTAACAAAAGAGTAATTTGATCTGGCTAGTTAAATACAGTTTGAACAATTTAAAATATTGAATGTCATTTTAACAGGCCAACTCAGGTTGTGGGTCTTGTTGACAAGATGGTTGGTCATCGCTTGATCACAAAACAAACTCCTAAGGAAGGAATTTTGGTGAAAAAGGTGTTTATACTAGTTTGTTTTAATTTATTGTAGCAATATTTTGGATATATGCAAAAAAAGCTGAATGTCTGTTATAACTATATATGACAATTATTTATCTCTTACATCAATGCTATAAAAATGTGTGTGAATGGTTATACATAATTAATACCACGCGGAGATCACAAATAGTTTTATAATTACAATTTCAACCTTTGCTCTTGTGTGTAAGGTTACTCAATTTTTTCCTGTTAATTAATGTTATGAATTATATGCTGGGAAACTCCGTGTAATCCGAATACTCAACTCGACTTGAATAATGTGTGGACTATAACATTTACCAGTTGGAAAATGTTGGCGCCATCGCGATATGAAATTCTGGATGCAAGTGAAGTGTAAATTTGGTTTGGTTTAGGTTATGATTGCAGAATCTGTGAACATTCAAAGAGAAACATATGTTGCAATTCTAATGGACCGAGAGAAAAACGGCCCCGTTATAATCGCATGTCCGGATGGAGGAATGGACATCGAGGAAGTTGCGGAAAAGACGCCAGACAGAATCCGTGTGGTAAGTAACAAACTAAGCAGAACGGTTCTTGCTATTCATTTTTTTACGTTTTACTTGATATTTTTTTGCTTTTTATCTGGCAGGAACCTGTTGATATTTTTGAAGGTGTGAGCGACTCGAAAGCACGAAGTATTGCAGAGTTCTTACAATTTAAGGATGCACGTGTTGGAAAAGTGAGCATTGATTTTATACACTACATGTATGAGATTGTTTTATATGAAAATAAGTATATTATTGAACATGGCGTTTTGGCTTGTCAAGGCTGCGGAGCAAATTAAAAAAATGTACGACTTGTTTCTTCACGTCGATGCCACTCAAATCGAGATCAATCCGTTGGCAGAAACCGATGATGGCAAAGGTTAATTTAAAACGGTCCGATTGAAATCAGTATTTAGATTAGGAATGAAACTAATGACGGAGATTGTTTTCTGCAATTGCAGTTGTTTGCGTGGATGCCAAAATCAACTTCGATGACAATGCCAAGTTTCGACAGAAAGACGTGTTTGCAATGGAGGACACGGCTGAAACCGATCCTCGGGAGATTGAAGCTGCCAAGTATCAATTAAGCTACATTGGGTTGGATGGAAACATAGCATGTTTGGGTAATTTATTACTTGCTCACATGCTGCTTTTACGATTGCGCCAATGGTGAAAATGACTTACCGGTTATAACACAATGAACAGTGAATGGGGCTGGATTGGCAATGGCTACCATGGATATAATCAAACTTCATGGTGGTGTTCCAGCCAACTTCATGGATATCGGTGGAAGTGTAACAGAAGATCAAGTGCAACACGCATTCAGAATACTCTCGCAAGATGCAAATGTAAATTCGAAAGTCAATAGGGAAATAAAATAGCACGTAAACGTCAACGTGACGAAAATGGACGACGTAGGCACTGATGTCACTGCAGAGAACAAGTAGGACATCAGTGCCTATGTCACTTGAAAACGAAACTTCATTAAATTAGCCACGTTATGTGCTATTTAATCTCCCTAATACTTCATGTACAGGCTACTCAACTATTTTCTCATCTGTATTCATCAAAATTTTTTAATTTTGACCCTATACTACTGACATTTTACCTTAACGTGCACTGCAATTGCCATGGGAGTTTGGGATAGTTAAACATTCTTAAAAGTTATAATAGAAGTCCATCTTTTTGTAATTTAAGAACATATTCCACATTCAAT
>WWPM01011508.1:0-10816 GCA_023279145.1 Glomeris maerens | reverse complement strand
GGTTAAGCTTGCACGAAGTGACGGTTTGCATGTCATGCCTGACATTCCTCTAGGCCAATGGACTCGCTTGCCAGGCCAAGTACACACCTGGGACCTTTGCTAGTGCCGCTGCTGAATTGTCCAACTTCGTCAAGAAGCACGCCTATTAATTTGCCAAACGTTTTGTTTTGCATGTACTCCGCATATCCTTCTATAGGTAGTTACACATCATTCATTGCTTTGATTTTGTAAGGAATGTAGTGCCAATTTTTGCACATAGGGCATTTTCAACTGGAATTGAGTTGCAAGTTTCATTAATATAGCTGTTGTTTGATATCCGGATCGTTTCATGAGTACTGGTAATTTTGGCAAATGTTTGCTTATCTACATCAAACACAATAATCAGACTACTATTTTCTAATGCAGATTTTCCCAATATTTCTATAACAGATATCCATTTTTCTAAATTTTCAAACCTGTAGACTCTCAACACTGTCATTAAATTCCAGGACTTATTGGAATAGTAGTAGGTTCTGATAGTGGTCATGTAATTACCTAAAAGTGTGCATTTTGGAATGAGAATTTCATGGTTGTGAAAATTTGATGTCACGGTTTCCTTTAGTGTGCCCTTGATAATTTGTATTTTGATTTACAGCAATTGGGGCATTTTTGTTTCAGAAGAATGTAATACGTCTGGATTCATTTGATTTTTACAGGCCAACGGAAGTGCTGCGCTTGGAAAATATGATGGTAGCATTAGCGGAGCAGCAGCCAGCGAAGGGCTCTTCATCAAAAATCATCAATATTAGTTGGAATAACTTTGGCCCCTTCTGGCTTCGTAGTAATAGGTAATCATCAAATGTTAAAAGTTGTTGACGTGCGTGTATGTTTGTGTGCTCCAATTGCAGCCATTAATTATCGTTCAAACTAGTTGCTTCAATCATATATCCTGTTGTTACTCTTCCGCTGAATTTGATGTGAATTTCCTTTTGTCACCCAGTGAGAGGATAACATTAAAAGTTTGTTTGCAGTTGCAAAAGATCACGGTTATTCATTCAGGCATACAAGGGTAATTGTTTAAAAAAAAATCCACTGAAATTACAGCAATTGTACTGGATTGTTCGGCACGGTCACGAAATACATTAGACTGAAGTACATCAAAAGTTTGTACATCCATAATAAGTGTTGTGCAAACTCTACTGCGTTGAAATGTAGCAAGATGCGATGACTACCACCTCACGTCTGTAGCTTCTTCGTCTTCATCTTGGGTCACTTGTATGAGCAACGGGTGATGTTGGTCCGATGCTTTACTTTTCCTGATCTTGTCCAGTTTGTTGCGCAGGTCGCTTCCAGAGTTTCTCGTTGCAATGCCAGAATTTGCTTTCGAGATGGGATATCGTATCTTCGTGCGCAGGTCTGTCACTGAAGCGGTGGTGTAATCTGGATCGTCGTGCAAAGCGGCGATTGGCTTGTCTTCAACTTCCAAGTTCATCATTCTGGCATTGGTTCGTATTCTGTACATTCAAATACTACATTGGCATAACCGTCATATAAACAGAAACCCCACTGGGTTTCATTCGTTTAATTCTTCACTTTTTTAACATTTTTTGGCAAAACTTTGAAATATGCACATGCCCAAAAAAGAATGAAGAATACTGTTTAGTGAATTTTTATCTTTAAAAATGAATTTTATCCAGAAATCTATCATTTAAAAATCCCTGTATTTTCCCAGCTTTCTGCAATTCTACTTCCAAATAAACTGAAAGTTTCTGTGTGTGCTCAAAACATGCAAATAGTCTTTTAAATTCATTACCGTTTCAGTTTTATCTCTTCATCATCTGCATACATCCTCATTCTGAACTTCCTTTTTGGTTCTTTATCTTGAAAAGAGAAATTGCGCATATGTATACCTACACCAATGAAAGAATGAACACTGGGCGTGGCTACATTTCAGCCAATGCCGATCTGGTCGGCATAGATTACATGCTCCTGGCAAAGGAATCACTGTAGCAGTATTCGTAACTCGTACCAATACTCGTATTGATAGGAAGAAGTAAGCGGAAAATTATGCTCCGCTTCAATTGGTTAATTTATAGAAAGAGGGCAGGTAATAAGGAAACACACTCCGCCCAGTGTTCCTTCTTTTCTTGACAGGGGTACAGCAAAAGAACATTTGACATTTCATGTGATGAATACCTTCCGGGTCGTCATCTTCAATATTGTACGTGGAATTACGATTTGAGTAAGGTTTTCTGTGGTGGAGTTTTTTCTTGAGGGACTCTGTGATGATTCCCTTCATGCCTAATTACAAAACGATACTTGTATATTTTAAAGTCACTTGCAATTGATGGTATAATAGTAAGTAGGTGTTGTACCTACCACCAAAATTTGGGTTACCGTGTTTCTGGTAAAAGCTACTTCTCTTTTCGGCTCCAGGATGCTTGCGGTCCGACACGAACGCGAATCTCATGAGAAGTGCTCGCGATTTGGCATCTGGATTTCCTAACCTCCATGTGCCTGGAGGTACCGGTACTCCAACATCTACGAAGTTGACTTCATCAACAGGTACTGTGACTTTGGCTTCTTGGGGTACCTAAGTGTAAAACGAAGTGTCAATCCGAGAGTGAACGGCAAGTTATCTTGATTCCACTATTTACGTCTGGTGTGTCTAATGGCAGTTCCCCTTCCTCTTCGGTATCGGCTTTAGTTTCTGCCTTTTCTGTGACCCAATAATCTTCTTATATTAATGCAAAACAAAAGTCGATCGTGCAGTAAAAAAACACCAGTGTTCTCGGTGTCCTTGCGTGGCTTTTGACGAGAGATTGGCCGACTTAGGTTCAGCAACGCTTGCGCAGCACGCTCGGGTTCTGTCCATACTACGTTGCCTTTAGAGGAAAAATGAACGTGAACTCGCAGCGAGTATAAGTGAATTAGAAAAAAAATGGCAGAGATTCAATTACAAGAGAAGTCGTTAATCCATTCCACAGAAATGGGAGAATAATCTTTGAAATAAAGGAGGACTTCATCGGTGTCCATGTTGTCTACGCCTTTAACGTGAATGGCATCGAGACGTGATGCTTTGCTGGAAATGCCTTTTCGAGATTGTTTGTCTCCGAAACCAAAGCTGGAAATAAATCAATAATTTTGTAGTTGGTAATGCAATAAAAAGGATTAAATATAAACGAAATTAAAATGACTTGACTGAAAAAACCATAGCTAGACATTTAAATTGATATTTTTAAAATTAATTTCACAGGGGCTTGTATAAAAAAAATAATTCTATTGTGAATTTATATATGCCGGATGTCCGATATAATTGCATTGTAAATTCGTGTTAATTTATTTTCTAATAGATTATTAATTGAGTTCAATTTCTTGTACCTATCGTACAATGATTGGATGGCATCTTTAGAAAAAACTTCAGCAGGCTTAAAATTGGCATCTTGAGAAACCAGGCTTTCATTAAACGTCTCATCAATAGGCTCGACCTGAAAGAAATAGTAATGGCAATTTTATAGCAACTAAACCAGATTAAACAGATCTAAATGGGCAATTTTAAATGTTGTAAGCGATAGTATTTTGAACATGGCATGCACTCACAGTTGCAGCAGCAGCAATAGATTCTGCAGCAACTTCCAGCGTTTCGATCGTCGTCTTTTCGCCAATTTTAAAGTCCTCATCCGGAAGAGGTACATTTAGTAAATCATCTGCATCCGTTTCCATGTCCTCAACAGCATCACTTGTGTGGCCCGGCTCAGAAATCGACAACGTACCATTCTCGTCCATTTTTGTGTTTTAATAGCGCCGTGTTTGCGGCAAGGTGTATAGTACGTATATATAAATAAAGAAGACTACACGGATCGCAAGTTTCTTGCACGAGATATTTGTGATGGCGTGCAACACCGGTTTATGTAAACCTAGTCGGGCCATGCTGCCCGCAAGAATATTGCAACGTGAAAATGATTGCAGAAACTGGAGGTTGATGTGACGCTGCCGAAATAACGCAAGCCTTTATGACACTGCTGATATTTATTGATCGTTCAATCATATTTGTACAGTAGATGATGCTTTTTCATTGCATTGGTGACCTGCGTAATTGTAAGTTTAATGTAAAAAATATTGATGTATGATGAAGTCGAATTAACTTGAGCTGAGTCGACTCTAGTAGGTACCGGTGTATGTATCGTATCGATGAAACTCCTCATTCAAACAAAATGGCGGTCAATACGATGGATGGCAATGTGATTTCTTCACCGATTGTAAGTTTGCAACTATAATTGTATTGTTTCAGGCGACATTTTAGTTGATTGTATGGCACGATTATGTTCTAGTATCGTTACCAATTGGCCATGGCAAGTCCAATTGTTCGAAGATGTTACGACTTGTGTCAACTATTGGAAGAAACAAGTATCAAGGTTTATTATTAATTTGACAAGCAATAATTTAGCTTTTTAGGCCTTCCTTTCTTCTCTCATGCATAACTCTAATATGACTATAATTCTAATCCAATTCCGTTTCTCTTATTATGCAGTTTATCGAACTAAATAATGCATTTGATATTAGGACTTGCAGATATTGTTTCCCATGATTGTCAAGTCTGTGTTTGGATTCAATGGCCAACAAGACTGGGGTTTGCGAAATATTCTGAAAAGTCTTCAGCCTCAGGAATTTGACACGGTTCGCATTTTCCTCGCGCCTGATGGTCCTGTCATGAGAGCAGCTTACAGACTTCTCAATGATAACTACTTGAAATACGAATTTCCCATCTGTTATTTACCGGTATGTGAATTATACAGGATGAATATGAATAAAACCGACAAACTTTCGAAATTATTTTAAAAAATGCCGATTTCATTGTTAGGGTGCAACTCAACAATTACTATTACAAGGTGTTATACCTGCTTTCTATGCTTCAAAGCTTCAACCTCCAACACCTGGTCAATTACCCACATGCATATATCTAAGTATCCTTTTTTGTTGAAATTGGCAACTGATGTTTAGTTCATGACATGAAAATTCTTAACAATTGCCAAGATGCATTTGATTACTTTGTCTTCCATCTCATTTATTTCTTGGTCAATCCTCAGCTTCAAAAGGTGATGAATAGGATATGTGATGATGTAAAATGTATATGGGATGGATTCGACATGAAATTTCATTGATGATTTTTGAAGGATTCTCCGAAATGGGCCAATCTTGCCGAATCGGTTTATCCGCACATCATTGAAGATTTCCTTCGCTATTTCTTCCCGTATTATTGTGGAAATGTTCCTCCAGTTCCTATTCATCATAATGAATCGTTTGGACCCGTTGGGAGATCGCAAATCAAGTGCGTGACTAGATCAGCTGCATTATTTTCATTTTTCAATTGTCAGTTCTTGTTTTATACTGTCACACAAATTGTCCTCCGAATTCCAGCTCATGGTCTCTGTCTTCTGATTCACACCAGTTGGGCTCCTTAAAGTCACTGTTTGGCTTCAAAAATGAGAGGAATGCCGTTAGGTTTCCCGCTTCCAAACAATTTCTTGCTTACACGCAACCGACGTTAAGAGATAAGCGATTGTCCGAATCTTGGCGGTCGGAGGCATTGGCAGAGGTATTCATTACTCTATATATCTGAGAAATACGAGTAAGATCCCTGTATTTACTATTGTTTCCATTGCAATTTGTGTGTAGTTCTTCATGGAAATTTGGTTAAATCATTACCGTGTTGATTTATCACGCTCCAAGTTGATTAAGCATGACAAGGTATTTGAGCTTTATTGAAACGATAGTTATAGTTTTACTTGAAGCAAGACTTTATTGCAGTCGAGAAGCTCATTGTTTGGCGCTTCTTTGGAGCAATTTTCATCAGATGGGTCGCACCACTCTCAAAATTCTTCCTACATTTTCGCGGTAATAATTCGATCGTTCGCTTGGCTCACCTATAAATTTCGACTGTTAATGCACGTGCCTATTTAATTAGGAAACATCTGTTCCATCACACGATCACGTCCGCATGGTCAGAATGTTAGTGAAGCACATACATTACTTTGCTAACAGTGCAGGTGCCTATGCAAATAGTCATCTTGACGATTTAAAGAAGTAAGGAATTCTCTTGTACAAAGATACAAATGTTACACATATTTTATTAGAAATTACTATGTAAACCGTTATATTTCAGGGTTATAATTCCACATATGATGCAGAAAAAGCTGTATGGATTCTTGCGACACGTCTTCGATCATTGGCCGTTGGACGCGTCGTTTCGAACGGTACGAATGTAAAGGCTTATTTGTCCTTACTCTGTTGAATGCGACTATAATAAATGTTGTAATGAATAGATATTGGAGACGTGGTTGAGCTACGTTCAACCGTGGCGGTATATGGATTTTGGGAACGAAAACGTGTTGCACGACGATGACATCGTCAAGAAAGTAGACAAGAAGTGGTATGTTGTTTTCGGAACATTGTGCTATTTGCATTTAGATATTTGTCCAATTTTTTTACAAATGATTTTAGGAAACCTTTTGTAGAAGAGAATTTAGCTTTCTACACGGTCATTTTTCAGCAAATTCTACCGCATTTGCTCCGAATGGATTTGAGTGCACCGAAGAATGCGTACATGCTGTTAAGAGTGACAAAAGTAGTTTTTTCCCCTCACATTTCATGTTATTGTTTTGTTTTTGTTCTAATAATAGCATTATATATGATATCAGGTCTTTGCGCAAGCAAACTTGCGAAATTTCATAAAGGAAGGTGATGCATTATATATTTTTGTGTTCAATTATCTCTCGGCCATGTTAGTAGTCAGTTGAAATTGTAGTTGCGTACTATTTTGCGTGTTCGCAGCTGAAGATGCAATGCAAGAACCAATGCCACGGTTGGGAAGTGGAATGTCCAGTGTGTCTCTGCGATCTCCGAATAGCTCTTTACGGAATGAAACGAGGCGAACCACATCGACAAGACAGCATCTTTTTGAATTGGAAAACTCGGGGTTCGTTTACACGCGCATGTTTGGGGAAGAAACCCTTTTGCAAGTAAATTATATTTTATAAATCCATAACTTTTATGTTATTTCTATTCAATTTTTGCAGCGTTTGTACTTACAGTCCTTAAAAAGAACTAGATCTTGGAAACTTCTTACATTTATTGTCAAAAATTTGTAAAATCAAGATTACAATAATGAATTAAAAGATTGCATAGATTCATCAGTGCTTAGAAAGTCCTTACTTTTAAGGAGCAGTAAATGTACAAACCTGGTTTATGTTACTATTAGCACTGTATATTTGAAAACAAAATTTATTGCAGGTGCAACATCTGTTGGCTGTAATCAGACAAGCAAAAGACTTGGTTGAAGCCTTCTTGCGAGCAGAAAATGTTCACCAAAGTAGTGGTTTTTTAAGCAGCGTGCTAGAAACATTGAGAAGTATTTTTGAAGTGGATAACCAAGACCTTGCGAACGATGAACGCTCTCCGGCAAACATGCGCAAAGTTGAGCAGCATCTAGATTGCGCATTCTCGCATCTCTGCGCCATTTTTAATGTATTGTAGTAGTATATAAGAAATTGGTTCTTGCGTGCTCCCATGTATCCTTCATATATTAATTTCTGTAAGGTTCCACAATGTGTCAACTTATCCGCGCATCAGCTGTCATTCGACAAGAGCAACGTGTCCATGAACACAATGGGAGATCTTGGGAGCAGTTTTTCAAGTTCGCAAAATGTACCTACTGGACATGCGTGTGTGGATTTCATTTTATTTCAGTGTGCGTTAAATTATTATTCCTGATATTTTAAGGCGTGGAGTGACGTCAAGTTTGGTGTTGTAAGGCACGATATTTCATATCAAGGCGATCCTGATTTACAACCTATACGGACATACGAGGTGGCGTTTCTCGTGCGATTGCTGTATCGGTTGTCTACATTCATCAACAATAAGGTAGATATATGATCATCATAGTTTTAGAAAGCATATATGCATTGCTTTTGCGCTTTTGTTACGATGTGCAGTATGGATTGGTGATTGGTCAGTTGTTCGAAAGAAGAGATTTACTGGGCAGAATCTGCCGGCATTACATCCAAGCACCGATGGTGTGTCATAAGATTAAGAAAGACACAAGTCCCGGCTCAAGAAGTAGTCACGTCTTGCCGCCTAGAATTAGTTTGCGGTCATTTGCCAACCAGAAGGTCATATTTTTCACAATCGTATTTATTATATTTGCGTATGCTGTTTATGGAGTAGAGCCATTCATGATACTGTTCGGATTGTGCATTTGTGCTGCGATATACCCATTCCTAACCGCAGTTTTCACATTTTTCAGATGAAATTTTCAGTATTATTTGTCATACACATGATTATTATTTGCAGTTCATGTCGGTTTTTGCAATGTTTTAACTGGGAATTTGTATAAAAATGTTTGTATTATATGCAACACGGTTATTTCTACCGATTATGTTTTACTCGTTCATAAAGATGTAAGATTACAATTTTGAACAGAATAATAGAAAGATGATAGGGAAATCGCATGAGATTGTAATGTCTTAATTTTCAAGTAAAACATTCATTCTAGCCTGGAAATTTCCGAGTTTCTTTTCCAGATGTGCTAAAAATTTTGGTTCTGTGTTCTGAATGGGGCGTGACGTCATCTAGTGAAAAATGTTCTCATTTGTTGGAGTTGCGATTACTAACCACGCCCATCTTTGAATGACCAATCCAGCTTCTGGGTGTGGCCATCGGCGAGCTTCAAGGAGTTGTAAAAATGTTCTTTCATTCTGGACTCTTCCTCTGGCTGAAGACGTTGTAGACTTGTAGAGGCAAGCAGGGTGCTCAGAAAATTGTAGGTTTGTCCAGCAGAATGGACAACCGGAAGAACAATGTTTTCCGTAATCCATTTGGGAGATCGACGACTGTTTTTGCCGCTGCAGCTACAACATCCAGTGGACCAACATCTTCAGCCAAGAGTTTGAAAGGCATCGTTGCAGGTGAATTTCCGACCGAATTTCCCGTTCACGTACTGAATGATTTTCTTCCGTGTTATGCATATATAAAAAATAGATTGCAAAATGCTCTTGCAATTTGTTGTTTACCCCCTCATCCCTAATGGAGTTGTTTACGAAAATAAATTAATATTAAGGCATATTGCGATTAAATTTGTAACTAGATATGACCTAAATGTTGAAATACCGCAATGTCATGTATCTTGGTCGCGGTTTCGAAAGAACAAACTTTTGGCAATAATGATGATGCCATAAATACGCACAATTAATTATGAGTGATGATCGAAATAAATCCATCTCGTTTGCAAAATATTTCCGATTAATTGGCCGAGATTGTATACAGTATATCTATCTGGATTTGTAATTACTTGATTATATACCTTGATTGATAACATAAATCTGTATTTTTGCAGGGACCGACCACGCAGCAGTACTACATATTTTGCATGCTGATTTCACCTTGAATAATGCGTGACTTTCCCCAAAATAATGTGGCATTTTTTTGATAATCCGTTAATTCGCTAGAAATCACGAGACAATTTTCAAATTTTAATTTCCGGGTTAATTACAACTGTAATGCATGTAGTGCATATGTCTCTTAACACAGCAGGGCTGACAAACAAACATTGCAGCTATCTTCATTGAAATATACTCGAATTAATTCTGGTGGTTTTTGTGAATTTTCAATAACCAGGTGGCATCACTGGCGGCATTGAAATCTGCATCACATTCCCTACGGAGTACGTGAAAACCCAATTGCAACTGGATGAAAAATCCAAGACTGGTGGAACCCGTCAATACAATGGCATTATAGACTGTGCTAGGAAGACCATCAAGAGCCATGGAGTGTTGGGATTGTACAGAGGACTTAGCGTACTCGTGTACGGCTCCATCCCAAAGTCAGCAGTCAGGTTGAGTATTGGTATCATCTAGCATGTGTTAATTGTACAGATGTCAAATCCAGTTCCTTGCTTAACTTTTATATGCATGATATTTCCAGGTTTGGGACTTTCGAAGAACTGAAGAAACGTAATGTAGATCAGAAGGGAAATTTGTCTCCGATGAAAAGGATGCTCTGCGGATTGGGAGCCGGTGTTGCCGAAGCCATCTTTGCGGTAACACCCATGGAAACGATCAAAGTAAAATTCATCCACGACCAGAATTCTGCCAACCCAAAATTCAAAGGGTTCTTCCACGGTGTGCGCCAAATAGTCAAACAGCAAGGTACACAAACAACGAAACACGTACCATGCTTGTTGCTCGTATTAATTTCAGAATGGGAATTTGCGTGTCCGGAAATTAGGTTTCCGAGGAACATATCAGGGCCTGACTGCTACGTGTTTGAAGCAGGGAAGTAACCAAGCGATTCGTTTCTTCGTCATGGAATCTCTGAAAGATTGGTATCGTGGTGGTGATCCGAAGAAGCCGGTGAACAAATTTCTGGTCGGCATGTTTGGTGCCGTGGCCGGTGCGGCTTCCGTATTCGGCAACACCCCGATTGACGTAGTCAAAACCAGAATGCAGGTATGTACATGTGCGATTTGCAGTGCTGTAATGTGACTGGCAAAATACCGGAAAACTATTGAATCATATTTATGTTACGAAACACTTCAGAAGTATATAACCTGAGTTATTTTTTCATCATCGTGGCAGAAGTTAATTTCATATTTTGGTATGTGTGGGTTCTAAATGTGATAAATGGTTTGTAGGGTCTGGAAGCTTCAAAATACAAGAACACCGTTGATTGCGCACTCCAGATATGGAAGCACGAGGGCCCAAAAGCGTAAGTCTTATTGCGCAAGTTCAATTTTGCGTGAATATCCCCTGAAAATGTACAATGTTCCTATTTTTTATGATAA
>WWPM01011506.1:0-12826 GCA_023279145.1 Glomeris maerens | reverse complement strand
TCAAATTGTGCGTACATATGGGATATAAAAAGTGGATTTTGCATTGCTCAACTAAAGCATGAACTCGAATTGATTTTATGTGCAATACACCCAATTGACCCTCAACTCGTTATCACTGCAGGATTATTTGACGAGAAAATTAAAATATGGCTACTGAATACCGATAAATCTAAGTTATGAATTGCAATAAATCGAGATAGCAAATGATTTTGTACAACTGTAAATCAAGAAATAAAGTGAGCTGCAAAGAACAAAGTCGATTCGGATTATTCATAAATGATTGTATGATATCCAAAATGAATGCAAGTGCCAAAATAGCATTATAAATTATACTTCCAATGCAAAATTTCGTGTTGAGGAATAATAGACATATATTTAGCAGAAAGCAGCTCTGTCTGTTTCCTATCTTTGTTCATTATAAAGCATTGCAAATCACACTGTAAATAATTGTGTTTGCAGTTGTAACGAGAATTAAAATATGATATGTTTTGTGAATAAAAATTACCAAATAAGCCAAAGCAGACTTATATTCTTTCACAAATAACTTGTCAATAACCTTTACATTTATTAGTCATATTTTTTAAGATTTTGTTTTTAAAAAATACATCATCAGTGTCTTTCAAAGAAAAATGTTTTCACGTGTTAGTATGTTCATAATTGCATTATAGGAAAAAGACAAATACATGTCTTTGATACATATTTACTAAGAATAAATACATGAGAATCATTCATAACAATAAATTTAATGGATGGAATGAGAAATTAAATTTTAAAAGCCATTTGTCAATATTTTGCAATTAAACCTTTGGCATTTTTTAATTCCAACCTATGCAGTCATATTTCCACAGTTGATACTGTTAACAAACAAACGCGGAATGAAAAGTAATGTATTGCGAATATGTTCAAATTGTGCGCAACAGAAATTGGCAAAAATTACGGATACTGAACGTTATTGCGCATATGGAATTGCACGAGCAATATTCCATATATATGTCAACTTAGCAAACATTGCATCAGCAACAATTGTCACGCAAGACTATCCCATGAAACGGCCAATAAAGTAACAGCTCATACCAATCGCACTGAATTCAGATTATTTCATTGGAAATCTGGATTCTCTTCAATAATAACGAAATAAATGATAGAGTTCTACTTACAAATGGTGCAGGAATAACCGGACATCAAATGTTTTGTGTTCTGCGGTTCTGTTGAAATTTTGAATTTTTCAAAATAAGGCACATAGAAACAGCAACAGCACTTCTACGGTGTTCGCAAATGCGCAATGGCGCTTTCTTCAACGGAGTTAGTAAATCCCTTTGTTCATTACGGAAAATGTGAAACAATTCACGAACGAGAATAACTTCATCATTAAAACGTATTATTGCCAATTAAAATATGAAGGTCTTTAATATAAAAAATCGGGTTTCTACGTCTTGCATTTACATGTTTGGTGTAAAATAACAAGTAAAAATGGTCATAATGAAATAGAAATTTATGCAGTTTTTATAACCACATGTAGTTTGCAATTCAGAATACTGTGTGTACATAGGGTGAAAATAGTCATTTACCCCAAAAAAGTAACGTTATGAAATATTTATTACAAATCTGAATATTATGGACTGACAGTAAGTTAATGTTGCTTTATCCAGTGATTTCAAACTATGAAAGGTTATCCAAAAACTAATTTTGTAAAAACAATATTTGGAGCAATAGTTAATCAAAAGATATTGTTATCAGAGACAGCATTAAATACGACAAACTATTACTAAGAAATTCAACTTCGTAATTTTTCAAAACAATTCCATTGAGTACGCAATGTAATTAGCTAATTTATTTAAGCATTGCGCAGTCAATTAGTTAATAAATGTTGTTTATTTATTAAAACAAAAGTATTACTGTCATTTTTTGATAGAATTTAGCTGAACAGACGAACATTTTAACTATTGGGATATTTCCAAATTAAAATCCAAGTCCAACAAAATGGAAACTACTTAAAACACCATATGTTACACATTTAACATGATTGAATTCGCAATATAAACACTGCATTTTGAGAATTGCAATACACAACTGCCACCAAATAGAAATGTGTTGTGTTTGTAATACGTGTAAACATCAAAATATTGCAATATTTACTTTTATCTCAAGATTTTGATTTCAGGAAATTGTCTATCAGTGAATTTGGAAGTTGAGTTACTTTGGGTAGGAGCTATATAAACCGAAAACGTTAGTATATAGTTGCATTTCACCAAAAGCCAACACCTTATTGCAGTGGTCAGAGGTTCTATACCAAATGAAGGTAAGTAGAAACTTTAATAAACCAATTTCTGAAATTAATACATTACTCTAATTAGTATCTTCCTTTCAATGAGGAGAAATTTTAACATCTATTTTGAAAAAAGGTCATAAAAAGTGGTGTAAATTCAATTCAATATTAGTACAATGGAAAGAATAAATGCACAGTTATATGACTGCATATTTATACATTTATATAATTTCCACTGACAAGGTTCACGGGCAACATGACAAAACAAGGTCAGGTCCTACATTTGTATACCAGTCTCCAAATATCACTATTCTAAAGCTAAATGAAGAACTTATTTGGAAAATCTCCAACTGCATGGAAGGCGTGAAATGGGTAAATGTTGGAAGGCAACTTGGAGTTAAAGATGCAAAATTGGACCAAATCAGAAGAAAACACAAAGAGAATTTGATCGAATGTGCGTACCAAATGCTTAAAGTTTGGTGTGGACAAACACCTCATTGCACTTTGCAAGATCTGCTCATTGCATTGAAAGGGGTGAAATGGAAAGAACCAATACCGGAAATCACAAAGCGAATTAAGATATATCTGATCGATTTATCTAATAAATCAGAAAACACTCCAATAAGTAAGTTCAAATTCCCAACACAAGATATCTCAAAATTTAAAAATGAATTATGTTAAGAATTTATGAACTACAGTTATGAGAATCAGATCAAATACAAACTTTATCAGTATACACAAACAACAAGCATATAGCGCTGTAATTTTACGAAAGTAGAATAATTGTGCAAGATAAAGTATTATTGTAGATTATTACGGATATTTAATTGACATAAACGTGAAAACTAAGCAACTGCAGCAAATGAGTTAAGTAACGGAAAAAATACTTTGAAATTATCAAAAAAATTTCAGGGAAATGGAGCAATCTGGATACAAGAATGATACAGTCTATAGTATCGAAGATGACATTGAAGTGCGACTTGAATTGCAGTCGGGTTTCTAAACATTGGATGGAAAATCGAAATGAATATTACACTTACCTGAAGAAAAATTGTCATAATTGGACAAGAAGCAGCTTCAGCAATGCAATAAAAATGATGTCAATTGCAAAGGTATCAACTGGAAACGCAGTGAAGAATGGAAAACAAACACAGCCCTGGCTGTCATAAAAGAAATAGACACAATAGACACCATAGGTTGTATAAGCATCTCTAATGATGGCACATTGTTCACAGTTTGTTCTGATGCCATCATTACAGTGAGTTTCATTTTCCTATAAAACCACAATTCACCATTAGCAATGTATATTTTCAATTCTTTAGATTTACGATTCAAAGGACTTGAGAATGCAATTCTCCGGAAATTTGGGGGACCACATTCATGCGTCGTATTTCAATGGGAATGATTCTTGCATATTGGCACAAAGCTACAATGAACTATATGTTGTAAAAATTGCAGGTAAACTTACGGAATAGAAATGTGAATTCAAATTCATGGGCTAGCAAATTGGCATTTGCAGAAGGATTGCCTATTATACACTCAGTGGAATCCAGCATATTAATAAGAAGACCTTGGTGGACTGACAACATTTTCCTATCTGGGAATTATGATGAAAAAGAGGGCAAAACGACATTTCATTTGAATGAAATTGGGAATCGAAATATTCAGTACACAATACTAACGGTGAATCATTTTACAAACTTTTTTCTATGTAATTATCACTAAATATGGGTTATTAAAGCTCAGTATTTCATTGTTTGGAGTAAACAAAATTTAACTATACTATGTATACTGTATATGATATTTGACAGAATCCTAAATTTATATTTTAATTTCAAATTTACTACTTTTTAAACTTTTAGATCGAAGCTAAAGCAGAATTCGGAGTAATTGTGCAAACTGACAGATGCAATGTACTGGTTTGTAAAACTGGCAAAGCAAAATTGGGTAAGGAATTTGAAGTTCAATTGCAAATTGAATAGCGACAAATTAATATTACCAAATATTTTCCAGTATTTAAGACCGCGTCTAAGAGTGACCTCAAAAAATATCAAAGACAGCAACAACCTGAAGCATGTGATTACGGCGTTGATTGCCAAGAGGAAATTTGTGATTTTGATCAGGTTCCAGATGGAAATACAAAGTATATAACTGTAATATTAATTAGTGCCAATTAGTACAATTTTAACGGTATTTCACTTTCCATAATGCAACATTTCAAAGTAAAAAACTTGAAACACCTGATCTTGAGGTGGATTGTCAAAGGACTATTTGGGATTTTGTTGAGGTCCCAGATGGAAATACAAAGTAAGTATTCAACGTAATATAAAGTAAATAATTGCAGTTTTTTTATAAATATACATGGAAAATAACTTTCACATGTTTTAACAGAATTTCACTTTACACAATGTTATTTCGCAATTTTTCACAGAAAACTTTACATATTGACAGAGATGGAAGACAAGGATTATTGCTTCTTGATCATTGATTTGGACAGTTTCCAACTGAAAACGTCTACAATTCTAGTTCCACGTGAATTCGATCCAAGCTGGAAAAGCTTGATTTCAAATGCATATTACATGGCAAGGTGAGTTAATCATCAATTCAAAAACGCAAGATCTTTCTATAACATCGGTATTCTCGTTAGTGGTAGTCCACCAAATTGTGCTTACGTGTGGAACATAAAAAGTGGACTTTGCATTGCTCAACTAAAGCATGAACACAAGTGGGTTTTATGTGCAATACACCCAGTGGACCCTCAACTAGTAATCACTGCAGTTTACGACGACAAGAAAATTAAAGTATGGCGATTGAATTCCGATAAAGTTACATAAATTTCAAATGAAGTTAGTCAATGATTTTGTATGACTGTAAATGAAGAAATAAAGAAAACTTCATCAAAGAAATTTAGCTAAATTACAAAGGTTGAGTAAGATCATGAATGTATAGGACAATATTCAAAATGAAGCACAAGCGCGACATGTGGTGTTCATATATTCTAAATGGTGATTGATTTTGTAAATTTAACTTCTATAATGGAATTCTAGGAATTTCATGGAAGAAAATTTACATTAAGCGCAGCAATGCATTATTAGAATTCTTAAACAGTGCCATGTACGTCTTTCTTCATTTTGCATAATAAAATTACTGACAATTGATTACAAACAAATAAAAATGGAAATATTTACTACGTTTCTGATACGTGCAGCACCAATCGATTGTAGGTAGCAATTGACATCATCAATACACAATATAGCAATATAAACTATATTTTGTAATCTGTTATTTTCTACTGCATTATTTGTAGAATGAATCATTCATTTCACATTTCCCAATCTTTTCATTTATCTTATAAGCTTTGAAGAAATACAAACTATCAGTGGCTCTGGAATTTGCTCTCTTCATTCCTATAAATACTAGTTTAGAAACTGCGAAGATAAATAGCAGATTGTAGCGATATTTTAACATAAATTGTTACCTTACTGCAGTAGTCATGAGATTTTCCCAAGTGCCAAACCTAAATGTAAGTAAATGCATGTTCATAATTTTTTTTGCAAAGGCAAAACAAAATAAATCAGTGGTAGGTATTAAACAATGAGGTGTTCATATGAATGTTTATTTATTTCACTTAATACCTCTCTAATTGAGTGTCATTACTTGCAAAAAGCAACTTAAGACTTTTATTCATTTCTCGAAACTTTTGATTGAGACAAACTGAATAATTAATTTCATCTTTAATTTAACAATATATATGACTACTTAGGACATTGTTTGAACAATACCGGATTGAAAGCAGAAAAAGGTATTTTCAAAGCATAGGTATCAGGAGATCAAACAGCAAAGGCAATGAAGACTTCAAACTAAACTTGCTGGGCATAAACCTAAAGTCTTTGAAATCTCAGGTTTGTTTCACCACATTTCTCAATAATTTAGCATTACAAATTGTATCTTTGAACAATGCAGCAGCCATGACAGTGTATTAATTTCAAAAATTTTCACTGACAAGGTTCACAGGAAACATGACAAAACGAGGACTGGTCCCACATTTGAATATCAACGTAGAAATATCTCGATTCTGAAGCTAAATGAAGCTCTAATTTGGAAAATATCACGTTGCTTGAAAAACGAAAAATGGATAATAGTTGGGAGGGAGATAGGAATACCTCATGAAGACTTGGAACAAATCAGAGCAAATCACAAGGAGGATTGGTCCGAATGCGCGTATCGAATGCTCAGACTTTGGAATGAACAAAGACCTAAATGCACTTTGCAAGATCTGTTCATTGCGTTAGAAGGAGTGAAATGGAAATCACAAATACTGGAAATCACAAAGAAAGTCAAGAGATATCTGATTCACTTACCAAATAAATCAGAACTCACTCCAATAAGCAAGTACAATTTCACAAAAAACTATACAGCCTTCAGTAAACTAAAACTACATGTGTTAAGATCGACAATTTCAAGTTATTCAAGCAGCCTTACCTCTTTGTGATGATTTCATATTTGAACATTTAAATTAAACAGAAATATTTTATTATTTTAAGAACCAATACAGAAACAAACTTTATTTCGACACAAAGCATAAATTTCCATTAGTAATCTAAATTGTGGAAAATATTTGCGAGTTACATATTTTTTTTTAATATTTGGTCTGACTATTTCATCAACACAATGATGAAATGGAAACCAAGTTAGAAAATTATCTATTGCCAATAATTGATTAGTTAATGTTTTGAAATATTAATGCTTTTTGCAACTGTTTTTTGTGCAGGCAAATGGAGTAACTTAAATCCAAGAATACAACAGTCTATTCTATCAAAGGTGGCGTTACAGTGCTACTTTAATTGCAGTGAGGTTTCTAAACATTGGATGGACAAGAACCGGGAATTTTTCGTTTCAATTATGTTGAAAAATTGCCATTTTTGGTCAGAAAGAAATTTCAGAAATGCAATGGCAATATACAGAAAGAGAAGTGAAGAAAAGAACAAATCGCAACCAGCAATTCAAATTAAAGAAGTGGATATAATTGAATGTACACATGATGCAACCAACTCTAAAGATAAAACCTTGTTATTGGAAGTGGGCTATGTTGAAAACATTACAGTTAGTATGGAATATTATTTCAATATCATATTCTATGACAATATAAAGAAACAAAGCTACCTAATAACAAATAAATTTATGACAATAGCCGTTCTTTGACATTTATTTTTATAATTTCCACTGTTAAGATCCAAGGGCAACATGATAAAACAAAGACTGTTCCTAAAATTCTCTACGATCATCAAGCTATATCAAACGTAAAGATAGATGAATCTCTTATTCGGCAAATGTCAAAATGCATGGATGATGAAAAATGGATACATGTTGGTAGACACCTTCAAGTGAAAGATGACGAATTGGAAGAAATCAAAATAAAGTACAAAGAAAAATGGAGAGAATGTGCATTTCAAATGCTCAGACTTTGGCAAGAACAAAGACCAAACAGTATTTTGCAAGATCTGTTCGCCGCATTAGAAACAATTAAATGGGAAACACCAATTCCAGATATCACAAAGAATGTCGAGAAATATCTTCAACACTTACCAAATAAAACAGAAAACCCTCCTCCAATAAGTAAGTACCATTAAAGTACACATCCGGTATTACAATATGCTTCTTTGCTCTTCATAAATTATGGAAATGACTTATTGTTTTAGACAAATGGAGCAATCTGAACACAAGGATAATACAGTCTATTCTATCTAAGATGACATTAAAGTGCAACTTTAAATGCAGTCAAGTTTCTAAACTTTGGATGGAGAGTGAACAGGAATTTTACACTTGGGTGAAGAAGAACCGTGATAATTGGACAAAAAGTAGTTTCAAAAATGTAATGAAAAGTAATGTCGATTGCAAAGAAATCTACTGGAAAAGCAATGAAGAATGGAAAAGAAATAGAGTTCCAACTCTGATCAAAGAAATAAATACATTAGACTTTTCCAAACGAAACATAACCATCTCTAATGATGGCACATTGCTGGCAGTTGGTTCTCATGAAAACATTACAGTGAGTTTTATTTTCCTATAAATCACAACGCATGCTCATCGACATTTACTTGGGTTATAAATCATACAAAATCGTTTAAATAGGCTACATGATTTGGTTTCTTTAGATTTACAACACAAAAGACTTGAGAACGTGTTTTTCAAGAAATTTCAGTGACAGTATTATTCATGAATTATATTTCAATGAAGCGCATTCTTTCATATTGGTAGAAAGTGACAATAAACTACACGCTGTCAAAGTTGCAGGTAAAGGTATTAAATGTAAAATGTGAATTCACATTTGTGGGATAACCAATTAGCATTTGCAGAAGGACTGCCTACTGTACAATCAGTAAAATGCAGTCGGGAATCTGTTGCAAGACCTTGGTGTGCTGAGAACATTTTCCTATCTGGGAATTATGACGACAAAAATGGCAAAACAACATTTTACTTAAATGAAATTGGGAAAAGAAGATTCATTTTCAAAAGAAACACTCAGCACCCAATACTGATGGTGAAGCATTTCATTATCATTTACACTTTTGAGTAATTCGGGCGTTTCAAGGCAAAAATTTATAAGCGTACTTGGTTTAAAAGCGGTGATAACTTAAGCTGACTTATAAGCGTTATGTTGTGAGAGCTGTGATTATATGCAATAACTTTAAACCATATACTGCAAATTAATGAACTAGGCCTAATTGAAATGAAATTTGAAAAATAGGACTTAATTCACCAAATATTTATCGTAGTTAGTCCGATCGAATATCACCTATCATTAAACTGTCGGTCCATCTAAATGATTTCATTGGTTCCTCGGGAGGTTTTCGCTTTGCTCCTGAAGCGATTAAACTTGCTTGAATTGGAGTAGTGTCCGCCATTTTGTTTTGACGACGAGATCGTGAAATAAGTTTTTATTTTGGGAAAAAACCTCTCTCGACTGGCTTTTTTCTTGCCAACTAATAAGCAGCTGGCGTCTCTTCTGCGCATGCGCAGAACATTCAGCTTAACAGCCGAGACGGTTATAAAGATGTTTTTCCGCTTAAAAGTGGTGCCTTGAAACGCCTTATTATCATTAAATGTTGGCTATTTAAGAACAACACTAATATTTGGTATCATCCAAAACTTAACTCACATCTTAATTTAGCATTTAATTTGTAAACTTTCAGGTAAAAGGTCAAACTTGGGGAGGAATTGTGCAAACAGACAGCTGCATTGTTCTGGTTTGTAAAACTGACAAAACAAAATTGGGTGAGAAATTTTCAGTTAAATTACATCTAATAGTGATAAATTATTACTGCTAAAAATAAGAATATTTTCCAGGATTTAAGACAGTATCCAAGTGTGACCTCACAACTTTTCAAAGTAAACCACAATCTCAAACACCTGACCAAGAAGTTAACTGCCAAGGGATTATTAGAAATTTTATTGAGGTCCCAGATGGAAAAACCAAGTAAGTATATCACTGTTATTTCTATTGGTACCAATTTATTATGTTTACACATTTCAACTGAATTTCACTATCCATAATGTTATGATACAATTTTGCACAGGAAACTATACATATTGACAAAGATGAAAAATGAAGATTATTGCTTCTTGATCATTGACTTGGACAGTTTCCAACTGAAAACATCTACTATTCTAGTTCCGTGTGAATTCAGTCCATGGAGAAACTTGGTTCAAAATGCCAAATACATGGCAAGGTGGGTTATTTATTCAAAAATACTAGAGCTGTACATAAAACTCTTCTTTTCTATAGTGGGAGTCGATCGAATTGTGCATTCGTATGGGACATACAAAGTGGTCTTTGCATTGCTCAACTAAATCATGAAGTAAATTGGGTCTCATGTGCATTACACCCAGTAGACCCTCAACTGGTTATCACTGCAGGTTCAGGATGGTTCGGCGGGAAAATTAAACTCTGGCGATTGAATACCGATATTGGATTGAAACGTACACACAAAGTTGTATGAAAGACACACGGTATACGTATTTCAAAAATCATGATTCAAAATAAAGAATGCAAAAAAGGTACAAAATTATCTTGATTTTAGGTGAAGTTCACATTATTTATCCTTTATTGGAGTTTTAATGCTTCAATTTATATTTTTTCAGTAACAAAAATGAATCTTGCAAATTAATGCCAAAAAGTACTTCGAAAGGACATGATTTGTTGTTACAGAGCAGGCCCCTATTTATAAATATGAATGACATTAAATGTGATAATTTCAAGTGTAATGTGTTTGGTTCCCATGCGATGATTATGAATTTAAGGGTTTATTTCGCCATATTGCGAAATAGGCGTTGTATTTTTCCTAGAAACCTGAAAATCCAATCCATTGCCATCCTTCATTTCACTGTCAAAAAACAGTCCCAAACTTGCCACAAATCTTCAACGACATTTTACTTTTACCCGGCCTTTAAATACATATCTTCGTGCAGACTTACCTTATTTCTTCATGGCGAAAGATTCCCCATATTTTCCACACTAATTACGTCATTGGTCTAATAACTGTTGCCCATTCCCATAAAAGCTGCTCTTTTATTTAAGTAACAACATTGCTATGTAAAACCAGGTTGACCATTTGTAAAATATTAGAATTTAATAATTTGATGCATAGTGTACTAAAAAAAAGAAAGATGTTATAATTATGAATACAAACTAGATTCGAAATGCACAAGAAAATAACAAATTCTATGAATAATATAAAATTAGTTTAATGCATGCATTAATTTCTTTAAAAATATAAATAATTTCACAAATTTTGCATTTTGTAGATGACAAATATATAATTAATGATTGTGTTAATATTGCTATTAAGCAGTTAACTAAAATTCAATATTAAATATAATTGTTTTAATTAACTGAAATTTAATAACTCGGTCACATAATTATAGCTACAACGTAAATATTTACTTTTATTATTAATAATACACTTTATTGACAAATATCTAGCAAGAACGTTATTAAACAAATATGAAATTATTGAATTAATTAGCCAATACTTAGTAATAACCATAAACCTAATAAAATCTTATTCTCTACTATTATAATTACATAAACGATAATTGCAATAAATATTCCATTGGTTGTCATTTAATTAAGTCACACTCGACTCATTAGTTACTAAATGAGCAAATAGCAATAATTTCAAGTGCAATCTATATATTTTAGGAAATAATTGCATGCATTAAACAATAGATTCTGTGATTGACCGGAAGTTTCTCTGTGTAGAAAATATGTTAAAGTTATAACAAATTTAGCTGCAGGGAATGCTTATAATGTGACAAAGGTGGTCATACACTAAACAGCATTATACTACGAGGCATGTCCACAAAGTAACGATAATCGATTTATATATTTTTTAAGAGACAATTTACTCAAAATACAACGGATTTTGTTGGTATAGGTATATGTAAGCTATTTTTCCGCATAGTTGTCATTCCGTTCTATGCAGGTTTTGGCCCGCGTCACAAGCTTTTTTATGACCTCCGCAAAGAATTCTCCCGCCATCCCCTTTTTCCAGTTCAGGGCCTCTTTCTCGCCTCCTCGTCAGTTGAAAATTTTCTCCTACTATCGTGAGTCTTCAGGGAGGTGAAAAGATGAAAGTCTGAAGGCCCCAAGTCAGGAGAATATGCGGGGTGGTTTAAAATGTCCCATCCAAATGCCCCAAAATTTTCAGTTGGTGTTTTCCCTGCCGCAATAAGACACCGCGCTTCACATTCGGCGAGATTTTTTTTCGACATACTTTGCGCCGAAGGTCACTACAAGGGCACTTTTAGTACTAATGAGGTGCACCTGTGCTCGTTGCGTTCAGGAGAGTTAAGCCTACAGCTCAGTGTTGCCAAACTTCGGGTAAAAAAATCCCCCGCACAGGAAGGCAACAGTACTGTTACTTTGTGGACATGCCTCGTACTTTGTAGTGGTTCCATTAAAGCTATCGGAATTTTAATTTGGTTCCACCAATGGAAGCTTAGTCGAATCAATAGGCATACTTGGACACATTAGATACCAGTATAATAAATGAACTGGTGAATAATGGTTTCTAATCAATTTTTCCAGTAGGTTAACAGGGCAAGGCGCAAGGGATGAGGAAATACTTTCGTATCTCAGCTTTCCTACGGTGAAATTCAGGCTTCCTCCCCCAACTATTACCTGCAAATCAAATCCAAGTATCAAGTTGCTTATGGTTTCAAAACTCAATCGAATGACACGTCACGATTGACACTCACAACAACGTCTGGAATCCGTAACGGGTCAGGACTTCCATCTGCATTTCTCGCCGGTGGCTGTGTGGTGGTAGGTCTGCAGGAAAGTTGCGAACGTGACAACGAAGTCACATTGCAGATGCTGGTTCCAATCTCCACATTCACGTCACCATCATTGCTTGCAAGGTCAAGATTTTCTCCCTGGTGAATACAAACAACATCCGAAAACTAGCACTAGATACGTTTGTGTGCGACAAATACAGTCTGTAATATACTAACAGTGATTGTAAGGTAGTCACTCGTGTGATTCTTCACTCGATCCTC
>WWPM01011499.1:0-12778 GCA_023279145.1 Glomeris maerens | reverse complement strand
TTTATTTTGAAAAATGCAGCGATCAACGCTGCTAATTTTCATTACTTTCACTTCTGCTCTCCTTTTAGTCGTAAACACTATACCAATCGATTACATTGCAGAAAAAGAGCTTGACGATGAATTTTACAATCAACTACTGCAATTATTTAAAGAACGTCTAACACCCAACAATCTGGTAGTGTTACCTATTATTTTTATATGTAATTTCTAATGTATGGGGTAAAAGCGGCCCCAACACGCAAGCTTCCTTGTAATACTTAATGTATCGCAAAGAAGCCAATATTTATGCATATCTTTTCGTGCAACTTTATTGCTGACATCGAAAACGTGCGCAACACGTCAATTCGTTGGCCATACAAAATGTTGCGTTGCAACCAGTTTCTCGCAATAAAGTTGCGTAAGTGGTCAAAATGCTTTGTAGAGTTCCCCAATTAACTTCCTGGAAATATTAAATGATATGCTAGTGTACGGAAGATGGGACAGGATTGCCGAAACTGATTGCTGGTTGGCCAAATGAAGAAAAGAATTTGGGAGATGTTGGAGGAGTGGACACTGATGCAAATGGAAATGCAGTGGTGTTCCATAGAGGTTCAAGGATTTGGGATGGAGGGTAAAATTATATTTAAAAGCAAACACTATAGTACTACTTACTAGCTATTATAACTGTTATATTATAGTGCATTTTCTTCCAATCACCGTTTTCAACGCGTCGATGATGGGCCCATTGAAGTGGAAACTATTCTTGTTTTGGACTCGGAAACAGGAAAAACTCTCGCATCTTATGGGGAAAATAAGTAAACATAAAAAATCAGTAATTATCCTTATAGTAAAACAGAATTGTAGCTTACATTGCAATAAAAAATCAGCACTACGTTTTACACAAAATAACTAAATGTTACCGTATCTTTTCTAGATTTTACTTGCCGCACGGTCTGACCGTAGACGATAAAGGCAATTTCTGGACGACTGATGTAGCACTGCATCAGGTCTGCATTTGAAATCCGCTTTCACCACAGGATACCTTTATGCCAAAATAAAAACCCCACGCACTTTCACTTTAAATTAATATTCAATATGCACATTTAATGCTGACACAAAGAATCGATTTCTTTAAATATAGGTACAGAAATTCTCACCAGACTTTTCTCAGCTGCTTCTTGTTTTGGGAGAAGAATTCATTCCCGGAAACGATGCTAACCATTTCTGCATGCCAACAGATGTTGCCGTGTCCACATCGGGCCAATTCTTCGTATCCGACGGGTACCTATACATACGCAGAAATGTCACAATCTCTTTATCTATTCGTAATATCACTAATTAAACAAATATTGTTAGTTACTGTAACAGTAGAATCATCAAGTATTCACCAACAGGTTCAGAAATAGTTGAATGGGGAACCGAAAACGGTATTGCGTACGAACACCTTGCGCGATGATATACGTATATGAGACTAATTCATTTTTTGGGGGCAGGAAAACCAATGTTTGCAATAGTGCACAGCATTATTCTAGACGAGAAAAACGATGTCATATGTGCTGCTGATAGAGAACAGAGTAGAGTACTTTGTTTTGGGGCCGGCATGAATGATCTGAGGACCGCGGGTAAATTGCTGATCACGATACCGGCCGCGGACGCGGGTCGTGTCTACGCAATCGCGCTTGGATGTAAGTAATTTCATATCTTGTTATTAGTTAATAATGGGTTCTACCGTACAATTTAGTTCTTGTGTGAATGAACTACAGTGGGAAACGAACTGTTTGGAGTTGCAACAAAGTTTTCCAGTGGCACCGTGGGATTCCGAGTCAACCTGGACCGACAGGACCAACTGAACATTTGGGGACCGAAAAAGGTCCAACAAATTACGTGAAAAAGGAATTGTCTTTTACTGAGAAATTAACTGATATTTGAATGTAAATTTAATTGGACAGAATTTCACAATCGCGCATGACATCGCAATAAGTCCAGACGGAAATAGTCTTTACGTCGGCAAGATTCATCCCTACCCTGGAATTATGAAATTTGCAATTTGTTAAGTTCCCGGGTTGAAAGCTACCAGTATTTACAAGTAGGACTGTTTCTCGTGACTATAATTAATATCAGTATAATTGCATTGGATAAAAATAACAAGTTAAAAATGTAGATGTGGACTTTAAATAAAGAAAGCAAAGTGCGTCAATTATTCCGCAATTGAATCTTTCGCACATCGCGTAAGTAACATCGACACGTAAAAACACAATTGTTCCGATTTCAACCAAAACTAACAATTATGACACTTAAAATTTCTACCTCAAACAAGAAAAAACCAAGCCTATAAACACCAGACACAAATACATATATGTACTATGTAACAATAATTACTACATTAATTAAGAGATTCTGCAAAATTACATCATTTAAGACCGCAATTGTAATTTATGTATTCACTGGATTTAAAATGTCAAGATTTCAAATGCAGTGAATAGAAAAATTGAAACATTTTGGGAAGCAAAATTGATTTCACTAACGTAAGTAATTGTAAAACAACGGAAAAGCTGCCCTTAATAGGGCGTATTAAAAAAGAAACGCATGGAAAGCCCAATGAAATCTTCTCATAGCGAAAAATTTGTAAAACCTGAAAACCTCATTCCAGCAATCCGGCTGTAAAACAGTAAAATCATAATATGTACACGCGTTGCCCAAGAATTACCTAAAAACACGGTTAAAATTGAAGCAATTCCGGCATTAGTGCTGTGACCTTCTTAGATTTAAACAAAAAATTTCTTAACTAAATTAAACAGTGCATTTTCAGCTGAAAATGTCAGCAGAAATTTAGTGTGACTTTGATCATACTGTTTTCAAATAGCACTTAAAATACCAAAATTGGAGTAAATCAATTATGAAAATAACCACTTTCACAACGAACGACGACGATAATGATCATGATGATGTATTGTTGATGAAGCACGATACTGCTGTCCCTTTCAATGGACATTTCTGAAGACAAATGAGATAATTAACACTTTCAACAAAAAAAAACCATGTTGAATCGAGGATGCCAACCACCGCGCATCAGAATTCAGACATCGGAAAATTGTGTCTGGTCAATTCCGATGGTCAGGTGTATACATATACCCTGGCTTATCTGGAAACTGGTGCATTGCATCGAATTAGGCTTTTTGCACGCCAGCGCTGTATTCTTCAACGTCCGACTCGCTTCCGTCACCGTCCGCGTCGCTCTCTTCCAAACTAACGCGGTCGAAGCCTTTGTGACGGTTCAGGATATTTGCTACACTAAAGCGGTCTTGGTTTGGAGATTTGTAACCTGTCATCCAACCTTTCACGTGGCCCAGATTGCAACGGTGAAATTTGCCTGGAAAAAGTTCAAGCAGAAATCAACCACAAAGTTATTTCAACAATAAACCGAAATGTTAAATCGTAAAAGAATAAGCCTACTAATTACGTGCAATAAAAGCCCTAACTTCTATTTTGTTTTCATTTTGTGCAATCCGACTGCGTACTTAGAGGAAATGACGAATATTGTTCACCTTGGCGTTTAAGGCGGAGAACCACCGTTACAATGATCGCAATGAGGACGGGAATGGCCAAAAGTGCCATGATGACGATGGAAGTTGTGAGGTTAGAACTGCCAAGCGGAGAAGAGCTGAGAAGACCTTTCGCTGCTAACGAAGGGTCCGCATCCTGGTGACTGACGCGAGCATCGGAAACGATTCCTCGCGGAAACGAAACGGGTTCTGCCGCGACCTGAAAGGTTCCGTTGTTGGCCGGCAGAGGAACGGAAGCTCTTGCAGTGGTATCAACATCTAAAAACGGTAGACATAAGTTTCATAGCTCTCTGCCACAGCAGATACTATAACTATTAGTCGGCAAAAAATTATGTCTATCAAAATTCAAAGCTTCAAAAATACTAGAATTCAAATTCGACAAAGTAAAAAGGCAACAAATCTGAAATTGACATTTATAAAACGAACACAACACACTGTTTAAACACATTTCTTTATTTCCATTCCCACAAAGATTCTTTAGACAAGACAAGTGTTTTTTCAGCTCGTTTTAGACATCATAGTCCGATGTCAGAACAGTCATACCGCTGTAATAGCAACTCTGTAACAACACACTTTATTTAAATAATAATTAATCCAACTTACTTTGTTGAAACAACCAAACTCGATTCGGCCCAATCTCGGCAACATATAGGTCTTTTCCATCTGCCGAGACGGCAATATCGTGCGGGTTTTGCAAATACTAGCGTATAAAACAAAAACCCAAATAACTTTTTAACCAAAAAACTATCTTACTAAACAATTACCTCTGTCTGTTTCGGAGTAAAATATCCGATGACTGAGCCAGTACTGGGATCAATGACGAATCCTTTGACACCGGTCTTCCAGAAATAATGACTTGGACCGTTGACTGCGAAGAGGACCCCACCTAAAACAATAGCGAAGAATAAATATACCAACCACATGTGGAATAATTTCAAAACTATCGGTTCACAAACATGTATTGACCTTGTGTGGGCGAATAAGCAACAGCGAATAACCTTCCACCAAACTCGCTGTTTTTCACTTGACTATGCATAGTACCATTTGCGATAAAAAACGCCTGAATACGACCATTTTCCCTGTCGGCCACGTAAACGATTCCTCGATCCTCGGCCAGAGCCAAACTATGAGGAATGTCAAAAGCGTACGGCGGTGGCGTGGTAACTCGGAATCCTGACAAATTACACCAAACAAAACTTGCAACAAAGTGATCGCCGAATATAAAATTGCAATTCACCTTTAAGTGAAATGACAAGGCATTTCTCAAACACAGATTAGTACAAAAATTTGGACATTAACAGGGCTCAAAAATCTCCATTAATCACTGCACTATCTACGAATTATTTGGTTTTTATGGACAGTAGCAATTGTTGTATTTCCGTGTCTTTTTTGTACGTGATGGAATTTTCAGGGAGTGTTTTACGAAACCTTGTCAGTTCACCTATTCGAGAAAAAATATGTTACCGAGAAGCGATGAAGTCCGTCTACCCCACTGAAGTAAAAATTCCCCTTTTGCCGAATATTTGATAATACGGCTATTGCAGTAACTGTTATACCCAAACACGACGCTGTTTTATTGCGGCCAAGTTTCGGCAATCAGTTGATTGCAAATAATAATTTAATTACCCGTCGGCGACGAAGAATTCACCGGTGGACGCAACAACAACACCGGCTGGTTTGCAAAAATGCCGGTTATCGCTACCGGGCTCGAAAGCAACTCCTAGAGTTAATAGAGGTCTGTTGGCTCCACCAGCTGGGAATTTTAATACCTAGATAAAATGCGACGGCCATTTCAGATTACGACACGCACGACTGTTCTTCCGAACGAATTCGGTTTCCAATCCGTACCTGATGGAGCGCAACATCAGTAACCCACACGTTTCCATTATGGTCAATAAAAAGACCATGTGGCATATAAAACCTGCAAGTGAAACAGAATTTCCGCACAAAATACAAAAGCTTAAATCCGTAAATGAAACAATCATCTCACATGTCTTTTCCCCAGGCTGCTATTTCATTTCCCAACTTGGAATCCAGAGTAATAATTGTGTTTTCACGTATCGGACCGGAATTAACATCCTTGAAGCGATTGCGAACATCAAAACTCCTACGCAACGGTCAACAAAAGTCAAGATTATATGGGGGAAAAAACCTTGTAAGGGTAAAAGCAAACTTACAATGAATTCCACACTCGGCTACCCCGATGAAAGATCACCGCGTGTCCATCTGCGTCCAGGGCCACCGCGGACACTTGTCCTATCGTCTGGTCGGGGGAAGGCCATCTTGAAACATCATTGTACAAAGCTACAAGGAATGCAATTTCCAACATAAGCAAAGTACCATACTATTTCATGAAACTGCAACAGCGAATTAAAATGTGGGGTGCATACTCGGCAAAGTGGGTTTGAAAAAGTTTAAGCCTTTTCCTTGAGGGGCCATCGGTGGCAGATCCTCCGGTACGTGGCCAGGATTGGACATTTGATTGGCGCGATCGTAACCTTCCGGTTCAACTTGCGGCGCGATCGCTATACTTCCGTCTGGGGGGATACGAGTCGCGTCGCCGCCTTCGCCCACGGGAGGTCTCCTCCTTCCGCTTGGCGCCGGCGCGGTCTCGTAATCGGGGTAGTCATCGTAATGGCCCTTTTTGTCGACAGTGAACCCCGACGTGTCGTGGCCATGCGAGCCCATCGCGGTGCTACTTGCGTACGAGTGCATCGCATGCTCTTCGAGGGCCGGGTTCGGAGGCAACTGGGTGTCGGAACCGATGGGCAGCATTTCCACCATTTTCGGGAACATAACATCGACGCAGGAATCTTGCGTCGGCACGTGTTGCGCGTCGTGGTAATACATAATGTAGAAGTTGCACATTTCATCTCCCGAGTTTTTCCTGTACAGTATATATCAATAAAATCAACAGTATAGGCAAATACAACGCATTTGTGTTCGTAACTATACCCTATTTTTGTCCACTCATCGCGCGTTGTCGAGTTATATGTGCATCTTGCAGACTGGAAAACCGCAATTAAACATACAAAATTCATTTACTGTGTCCAAAACTCTGAGCTGTTTATATTGAATGTCATAATATTATACCAAAATATCATTTGGGTATACTGCGTGCACGTGATCCATTGGATAAAATGCCTACCAATGAGAAACAAACTTGTTTCATTTTATCTTAAACTACATCGAAGACAGATAAAAAAAACTGATTCCTATACTTGGGGCCATTGTGGGTTTCCCTTTCCGAGTAATGTCCATTCCATCCTTGTTCTGTTATAATCGTATCCCGTGATGACAGTTCCTGAAATTGTCCCCGAAATAATATCCTAATTTTTCTCTTCTTGGAAGCAGCACAAGCATTTTCGAAAAACTCGTACCTAACTTATGAGCGTGAACCCGATACGCAAACGCGTACATTGGGCTCGGGTCGCTGTACTCGCAGTTAATATCGGAATGCGTCACTTTATAAATAGAATTGAAATAAGTTCTACTTTAATATAACTTAAGTGCAAAGCATATTTACTTGTATTATGCGGCGGAATCAACGTGGTCATTCCCATCATGATGAAAATGTCCGCAAGGTATTTTTGCCTGTTAATTTATCCGATTCACGACAAGAAAAACGCGGTATATATTCAATTAATTACGGTACTTACGGCCGGTTTGTAATTTGCAGCTTCAAGCCACTGAAATCAGGTTCTGGACACACAGAAAAATTCATTATGATTGTAATTGAAGAACGCATTTACATAATTATATATAATATACCAGGTAAAGGTGTAGCGTAATGCACTTGCAAAATAAGGTGTTTAACCGATGTATCAGTGCCAATTTCAAATCCCACATCTGTTACACACAAAAAAATATATAATAGAAATCAATTTACTAATCCATACTAAACACACCTTTCGGCAACTTCGTTGCTTCGGCATTTTTGCCCCACGCGAACATGATTTTCATACTGTTGCACATCAGTCCTTCCCCGCATCTCCTGCAACGCAAATAAACTATATAGAATAATATAAGAAAACGGGCTTTTCGCATCAGTGTGAATTACCATAATTTCTGTTTCACTAAATTGGCATCTACATCCTGGCAACCGAACAGTAATATGTGATGCGCTTTGTCCGCTTGAGCTAAAGCTTCGTATTGCACTGGAATTTAACTGAAATTGTAATACTGAATGGAAATGTTCTATTACTAATACTTTATGCACAGTCATAATACCAAATGGCCGTTCAGATCATTAATTTTAAATGAATATCTCAATGTACTTTAAAAGCAGATATACAATGGTTTAATAATGTTTCTATCATTGTAATCATTACTTCTTTGACACTGAAATTGCATTTTTGCACATTATATATTAACAATTGTAAATACATGTGCAGCTCAATCCACACATTTTTTGCGAACACAATTAATTAACTTTTCAATACAAGTACTAATTGCTTCATCGATTTTAAAGGTTATGCCGAAACTTAGCACGTAACAGTACAGCACGTGAAAGGTTCAATTCACTTTGTTCATGTTGGCCTACTAGTAAATGTCAAAACATCGTGTAGTATTTTAATTTTTTTGTGCGTAACCTTTCACATAAAGGATTCTCTTTTCACGTGGAACCATTGGCATTTGCACTTTTGCATTGTATTCGTGAAAACTACTCGTTTTATTACCTATGTACGCACTTGGAACATCTATTTTCTCAGTGACGCAGAAATACTGATCATTCTGTTACATTGGAATAAACAGCAACAAATAAATCACTATATAGCTGTAAATTCGTTTGCCGAATTCTGCAAAAACAAATACTTCTGTTGGCTTCACTCCAGGCATTCGCAATTCTCTGCTAACTTCCGTAAAAGCAGTTGTCATCCTTTCAGGAAAACTTCTTAGTTCAGCAATGGTAAGAACGTTGCAAAACAACAATGCGAAGATGTAAATGTTGGAACCATTCTTTCGCTGCATGTTTGTCATTGGCCTGTGGAAACCAAAAAAAAAAATACTGCAAATACACGAGCAGGAAAAATGGCAATCAATATGTGCTCATAGCGTTTTCATTGACGTTATACAGTAAAAGGAAATACGCAGCACACTTTGATGGTTCCAGTTGAGGTGTGTCGGTGACACAGCTATAGGTCAAATTTGAGCGAACAGGTTTTTGTGAAATTACTATACAGTACCGCACGTTGTGTTAATCACAGGGCATTGCCATATATGCAACAACAGTACAATAAATATACAGGGTGTCTCTAAATTCATGGTCAATACCTCCAGGGTATCTTCCCTGCATGAAAACAAGACAAAAGTTCCTATAAACATGGTTTTAAGTAGGACCTACAAAAAATGTGACATCCGTAATTCATGATCCCCACATCTTTCCATTGATCATTCATTATGCGTTCCTAATAAAGATGCGGGGAGCATTAATTATGGATGTCACATTTTATGTATAGGTCCTACTTACAAACTTATAGGAACTTTATGTCTTGTCTTCATGCAGGGAAGTATTGATGGCCATTAATTTAGAGACACCCTGTATATATCAAACATTTCGAGAATTTTATTCAATTTCTGGTTTTGGCTACGATCCGTTCAATTTGGTCAAAGCTGCATGCATTCACTTCATTAATTAACAAATAAGTTAATGGTCAATGTCAAGAAATTGTTGGGAGTTTTATTTGGTCACGCAAATGATTTTTTTTTCTTATACATTGGCCCACATTTGATCACAATCGATAAATAACGATCATTTGACTGCGTGGGAGTTTGTGGTTTAACCTTGAGATTGGTTTTGTTCGTATATCAACAGATGGTCGTTATGATCCACCTTATTCGATCGGTTATTTAACCGATCAATATCAGTATATGGTTTTGCCATGTTTATACGCAATTAAGGTTCTGCAGCGCGGCAGCGAAATTGACATGAAATTGATTCATTTGTCGAAAAACACAAACAATTGCGTATATTACAAATTCTAATAAATCATCTACACGTAAATGGATATTTTACTTACCGAATGATTGCGCAATTGGCGAGTGATGATGCGTATTTACCAGCCACAATTCATTTATATCTACGTGGTCACCACCAACATACGCTATAAACGATCACTATGCAGTATGAACACTAATAAGTAACATTTTGACAACAGATGGCGCCACTATACCGATTTCCTAAAAGAAAAACCGAACAGTAAAAACAATACGGCTGGGCGTGGCATTTAATGAAGGCGGATGCATAGCGGATGTATGGCGGGGGTGGGACTAAATAGTTCGATACGCCAGTCTGAAAATACCGGTACATTGACATCAAGGTATGAGTAACATAAAAGGTAGCACCGTGACGTCATTATGGCGCTTTCGTCACTGACCCAAAACGCATTGTGACGTCATCAGTGTGTTGGCTCACGGAAAAGCTCCATTGGCCTGCGTTGACATGGTCACGTATAATTTTCTGCAACGACGTTTTCTGTCATGATATTAGTCACGTAAACGTTCATCCACTTCCCAGAAAAATTTAAATTGACGCGTTCACCGATCAATTATGTAAATAAAATGTTTTCGTGCTTTGAATGTCTTTTTTTTAAATACGGAGGTTATGGCCTTCATGCTCAGAGGAAAAACCCGGGTTCCAAATAATGATTTAGCATCAACTGCGTAATGAACTCGAGAACAACGGCGCTGCAGCTGAAGTCGCTCACATGGCTGCATCCTGCCATTTCGTCCGTGGACGTCGTACAGTTGACTTCGCTGTTGGCATTTAATTTATTTGGAACGCAGCACGGGGATACTACTCAAAATTCACGGTTAAAGTGTGCACAGCTTGCGATTGGGGGTCGATAGGGGGCAAATTAAAGCGTGGAATTCGATGGAATACGACGATTCTCGACTTATGGACGTCGATTCGGGAAATGAGTCGAGCAACGACGAGGACGATGGGTTCGTTATGGAGCCAGAACCGGGTTCTGCGAGAGACCGAATGGAAATCGAAGAGTACCCGTATGAGGTTTTAACCACCGAGCATATTGTCCAACACATGGTGGACAGTATAAAGGAAGTGAATTGCGTGGTCGAGGTGAGAAAATCAATGTTTACCGTGTCGAGGTCGCGCTTTGTCACTCTTTAGCACGCAACTTGCGGTGGGACAGATCGCTCGCAACTTCGAGTGACGTCACCCCGTACACTGAACGTGGCGTGCGTCATAGGATGTTGCACGGCCATGGCAATGCACGCAATGAAGTTGCCATGATTGGGTTTTTGGGGTTCGTCCTCTGGATGGAGGTTGTTTTCAGGCCTAGGCCTACTTAGATCTCGGTTTACATGAATCGTCACGTGCATGTCACAATGGGATGGGGTTATTTTGGCAGTGGAGATGGCGTGATACGCGTTCATTCAAATTACGAAGTTCGTTGTTCATTAAACAGATCGGATTCGGCTTAATTGTAATTGATTGGATGCTTTACGCACACACAAAAATTGATGTTTCTGCGGAGCTTCACTTCGAAGGCCACACCTGAAACAATTATATTGCAGGGTGTCGATCGGCTACAATTTTTGGCAGTGTAGCAATCGCGAAATTTTCATCATGCCGGATTTCTGCTTTATTGCTTTCTCCGTATATTTTGCGTTTTGAGTGCTCAAAAGTGCCCCACTATGCCATGCAACAGTACAATGAATTCGTTGATCCCAATTCCGAAGACAAAAGAATTCAATAAAAGTCATTTTTGCATGTATATACTGTCACTGTCACTCATTGTTATAACATTAAACCGGTATTATTTCACGTCATACGCAAATTTTGACCCAAGTATTATACAGAAATAATACGAATAAAATTATTTGATGCGAATATTTCCGAGTTATTATTGACTTTAACATACGCGGACCTTCTGGACGAATTATCCCTCTACGGGATTAATTAAAACCACTTTATAACCCTCTAAGCCAACATAAATTGAATATAACTTCGAGAATTATTGGTATATTTAATTGTCCTTTACGGTTGCAATTATTTTATTTGTTTGTTCAACTTCCAGTAATTCTTGCGTTGGAGTTTTTGAATTTTGGTTTTCATACGTACAGTATTTAGGGTGTAACCCCTTGTAAAAGTGAAACAAATGGTGGCCCTGGTGCTGAAGGTTGCACAATATAATAAATATAAATGTATGTAAATATTGGATTGGCGTGTAATTTGATGTCAAGTGCGCATTTTCCTCAAAAAGGAAGCTAAGAAAAATACAGATATAATTAAAGAAGGGAAATGCAATTCAGGTAATGTACATAAACCACGTCACGTGATGCACTTTCACATCTAGCTAGGAGAATATAAGCATTCAGCCTTGAGCATATTACGTGCTCTTGTTATTAATAATGATGATAATATTATGAGAAAGGACCCAGTGTGCACTGTTTTGCTGCTCTTCGAGGCTCATTTTTGGCTCGCATTCAGTTTGCAGTTTGCACTCAAGTCTATAAATACAATCCGGGAGTTTGGGTCGCTTAACCCGGGTCATGTCATGGAGTGAACTGGAAAAGTTCTTCTTCTAATCTCTGGGGATATTTTTATCCCGCAGATTCCTGCCACCACCACCAGGATATTGTTGAACCATTTCAAATGGGACAAAGAGAAGCTTATGGAAAGGTAAGAAGAAAAAAAAGCAGCCATGTTTGGGAATTTGTTATTGTGGATTATGGAAGTTGGCGTACAGTAGACTGAAATGCTAATTTCACTTTTGTAGGTTCTACGACGGAGATCAGGAAAAGCTGTTTGCAGAAGCGCATGTTGTTAGTCCATTTAAGAAACCCGTTGGGACTTACTTCAAGGTAGTATTATAATAAATAACCAGGATTTGAAACATTGGGCCACGTTTAAGTCACTGGTAAACGTTCAATATGATCAAATAAACTTTCACGTAATTTGACTCGAGAACGTCCCTGTGTTTAAATTTCCATACTAGAATTATTCATCAGCTGATTTTATTTTCGTGGCAAGTTGAACTTCACGTATAAATGATTGATACGCAAAATAGGATATTTTTGAATTGCCAAAAGATCACACTTGGCCACATGCGTAGTGAGGATTTGTAACCAAGCAACGGATCCCGGTGACTTGCGAACATGGGATTCAACGCGAATAGATGTCTCGTAAATGCGCGACATCCCAATGCAAAGCTGTTCTTTAGAAATACGTACATGAAAAAAAAACATCCATTGAAAATAAAGTTCTCTCC
>WWPM01011473.1:0-10790 GCA_023279145.1 Glomeris maerens | reverse complement strand
ATATGAAATTTCTAAAGGTCTCGATAATGTGGTATTAAGATGTAACTTTGAGCGAGCTATAAGAATATGTTTTCGGATTTCTATTCGAATATCGTCGCCGATATTAATTTATATAATTGAAAGTTGTTGCGCATGTGACAGGCTTTTATATGGCAACGATACAATAAATGAGAAGTATATACAATCGGGTCGATAATCCGAGTTCAAACGATCGTTGATGACTGAATGCATATAGGTAGGATATTTACAGGTTCCGTTGTATTTAAATCGATAAATTTTGTTATTCATTCTGCGAACATGAGCCAAATGTGAAATGATAATAATGAATCGGCCATCTCCCCTGCAATACACGTCTCATGTGAAATTACCAAAACTAATAAATTTGCTGCCGCTTCTCCTCTGCTCCTATAATATCACACAAAAGTTGCTTTGTAGTACTAATTTCAATGACCTCTTCAACGTACTAATTTGAACTATTGCTCCATGCAGCTATTGTGAATTTACAAGGCTAGGATGAGGGATATTGTTGTTAAAAAACACTTGGGTTGTCACTGTTTAATAAGGAACTGCGTTGCGAATATAATATAGCGATCATGGTTGGCAACTGTACAAAAACATTGTTGATTTGTAATTATTGACGACTCTGTCATTGCTGAATTCCCTAACAGTCATGACTCAGATCTATCAAAGCCACCTGTCGATAACAACTCTTATAATCTTGTTCTTTTATACTGTTACACGTAATAATAGATCACAACTTAGTTCAAATTTTATCTACATTTAAAATTGAACGGTCACAACTAACAGATAATATGCTATAAGAAATAATCCATCTTGGTATAAGTAGATGCCGATGGATTTGTTATTTCTTTGCATCGTTTCTATTAAAGTGTGGTAATAAATATCACATTGCTTGCCTTCAAAATCCGTGTCGGTTCACCACTATATAACCTGATACGAAAAATGGTAGACTTACAGCTAGGATCTAATAATTCGATCTTGATGAAAGGGTCTCCTCCAATGCCGTAATTCCCGATATTTTCATAGCTCTTTATTTGCCAATTCATTGGGTACAAGTATACCTGCTGCAGTATAGCTGGAGAATGTATGTTTTTGGTGGATTGGGGAATTTATGAATGTGTGCTGCGCTGCAATATTTTATTGTTGTGTGGGGGGGAAATACGATAAAAATAGGCCTATCGGGCATGCGTGTGCAGTTGCATTGTCAGTGCTATATGTAATTGATCGATGCTGGCCTATTTCTATTTCTGCTTCTATTTGGACGCCTCGTGATTACTTTAAATGAAGCTCCGTAATCAACACGAATATATACTGTATAGTATACAGCCATGCATGTGCAGCAAAAGCACAAAATAAAAAGGCAGCCATTAAATGTGGTCTCTGTACTTTATACAGTATATATTTTTCTTAATTCTTCCACTATTATGACTTATACATGCACATGCACTTGGGTTGCAGCTATCGCTCATCTTCTTTTATGCATAAGATAAGTCAACGAAGTTCGTCTTCCGTTTTTTTCTTTTACTAGCTATTCCAGCTTTTCACTAAAGGTTTACCCAACTAAAAAATGTTAAATGAAATAAAAAAAAACGATACACCGATTGTTGACCATTGACAATTGAGTCCTACTTTTCTGCCTTCCTGCATGTAGCTGTTGCCCATTGCTCTTTGCAAAAGCCCCAAACCCCCTGGTGTATATAGCCCGTGTATGCGTATACATGCGCGTAAATTTTCGGGCAGAGTGCCAATTACTAGAGTCGTATATATAAAGAGAGAGAGAGAGAGCGCTAAAGTAAAACTGAAAAACCGTTGGTTTATTTTTAGCAAGTCGTCAGTGGCAACGACGACTACAATGGGTGTGTAGTTGCGCGCGAGAGCCGCAAGGGGCGCTGCTTACGCACACTCTCTTGTGTGCGAGAGAGCGCATTTTTGCCAATAAAGGGGGTAGTTTCACCGCTATGCACATAGGGAAGCTTCGAGGTTGGGCTTGACTACATAGGGTTGTTGCTGTGAGGTGATGCTCGCTTATCTCGCTCCCTTCTGCTCAACATACAGTATGCAGCGCCTCGATTACAAATTACACCTGTTCTTGTTGCATGCAGCCCCAGGATTTTTTCTTCTTCATTTTTGCCAACAATCGCCTGCATCGGCTTATTGAATTGCGATTTATTGATGACGTCCAATGATTGGAGGGGGGGGGGAGAGACCATCCGCAAATAACGTTTTAAATTCCCAGAGACATACAACACATATTACTTACTCGTCAAGGACCAAAATGTAATGTAACAAGGGCCACTGCAATTCTTTATATTTGCCAAGATTCTTAAGAAATGTTTTTTTTTCTTGATGGAATTTTACTAACTTTTTGATTTGGTCAAAGTAATTAGTGTGAAACATCCAACAAAGATTTGAGTGCAAAACATTTAATGGTCCGTTTTGCAACAATATATTTTAATAACGGGCTTGTTTGTATTCTTTTATTTAGGGCCTATTTCTCCGTTCATGCAGCCATAATTGCGATTTTATTTATTACGTACATGTGGAGGAATCTGGTATTAAATGGAAAGCAAATAATTTTGGAAGAATTTAATTGCAATAGTTCGTTGTCATGTGTAATTAATTAAGGGATCGGTGTTTGAATAATTAATACCTGCTTAAAACCAACCATGATCTACGATGCCATGTGAATTAGACGTTTGTTGTATATAGTTCATGGATTAATTGATAATGAATGCAATGTACCCAACTTTCATGGAGTACGTGAAATTGCGGGAATTCTTATTTCATTGATTTATGCAGTTAATTTAATAATTTTTTTAAGAATTCTTGTGATTAAAATTTAAGTACTTAGCTATTTTAATGAAATATGTGTATAGCAGTTGAAGTAACACTTTTTAAAGGATATCTTAGTGAAATTCGTTTTCGCCAAACATAATTTTGTTAACGTTATTTGATTAAATTTAGTCCATTGATGTTCCAACTCATAAAAATAATATTATGGGATGAAAAAAAATAATTTCGATTATCATTTTGAGAATACTATTTTGTAAACTGTTTCCAAATTATCATACATAAGACATTTGCGATTCTAATTATGCAATTACAATGTTTTTTTTTAAATATGACTCAGTGGTACATAGCTATAGGGTTAGATACATACCTATAGGGTTAAATAAGATGCATAAGCAATTTTGAGAAATACATCATGTAAAACACAGGGAATTTGAGATCAGAGATGAGCAAATCGTTGAGCTTCATCTTGAAAATGCGATTCTCGGCATTATTCGTTAATGGGGTTGGTTGTCAGGTGGCGGTCATTTGAAATTGTTTTCAATGGTTCATTAGTGGGCTTGACTGCGCAACGTTTAGAAAGGAGCAGTTAAAGGGTCGCTTTTAAGGGTCGCTTACCCGCATTGCACTTGTTGCTACACCTAATTTCAGCTAGCGTTTCCCGGGATATTTGGCCATTTTTCCACTAACCGCCTGCTAATGAGCTTCAATACACGGCTCAATGGTCACTATTAGGGAGCAAATAATCTGTGTACTACCCGCATATACAGCATAAGAGAGAGAGACAGAGCTCAACTGTTGCTTAGCGTTATCGTAGTAGATTACTTCCTCACATTTACCATCTTTAGTTTGTTTACTTAATCTAATCGCTAAAAGCAATAATAACCATTAACATTTGTGGTTACAGAAGTAGTACATAGTATACTTAATAGTCGGGTCGCTTTTAGGTCTCGCTTCCCTGCATAACACTTTTCTCTCATTTTTACGTTGTAAAGGAAAGTGGTGACATTCACCTTTCTTTCTTTATCCATGCAGCTCACAATGCAAAAAAAAATCCTCTTCCTTTTCCACTTGTTGGTCCCGATCGACATTACAGTTGTTAGACAACCCAGGCAGTGAGTGCCTGGGTTACAAGCAACAAAGTCGCAACTTTTTTTTTATCTACCCCGCCTTTTTTTTTGTATATAATCTTAACTGCACACTGAGAAATTACAATTTTTCATTTTACGTACCTATATAGTCAGTCTCCATATTAGAATTGAAACCGAAGTAACAATAAAATTGCATATGGATTTCTTATAAATCTTAATTTGAAGATTATATATTTATGTGGATATAAATTGATAGCTTTAATGAGAGTGACAGATTTTATTTTTTGACTTGTGCATATTGATTCCCATAGAAATAAATAACATTTATTTGGTCTGAAAGGAAATTGGCGAAGTTTAAAGTTAATGCTGCAATATCAAGCTGAAGATTTTGCACTTGGATGCGTTTATTGGTATGTTTTGTTTAGCTGTAATAATAATAATAATAATAATAATAATAATAATAACTCGCATGCCAAGCAGTTTAATGACAACTTGTGTAGTTAATTCATGCATGAACTCTTATGACAGTATTTCGCCTAAACATATATATATCTGTATTTATACGCAAATATTTATACTAAAATTGATGTTAAATCGAGTACAAATTTTCCCCTATTTAATCTATTAAAATATCACGTAACATTTTCGTTGATTTGCATACGTGAATTTATAAAAAAAAAACATATTGCGTCACTACTCTGCAATACACTCCGAATCTTACAGCTGATCAGTGTATGCAGGCCTACATTTTTACTGCAGGGAAGTCATTTAGCATTTTTTAATGTGTGATAAGGATTTAATAGCACAAACACATACACACGCACACACCACATACAGAAGCTAAACCGTCTTCTTTATTATTATTATTATGGGCGACACAAAATGAAGCAGACAAATCTACATGACTGCTTCTCTGCACACCATGCATGCAAACAAACCAAATGAAGTTTAGGATGTAGTGAAAACTGACCTATTTGCGGCACGTCATACTGCCTACTCCCCCTCGGCTGCCTCGTCATCACCAACTGACCACCTAAGGTTTCTCTATGCTCTCGCTGACCAGCGAGAGGATCCCTCACGTTGCCATCTCCGTCAACGCCGACACCGGTCGCAGTTAGACCAGAGGAACCCAAAGACGAAGACGACGACGACGACGAAGAAGAAGAAGAAGATGCAGCTCCTTGTTCCGATGCGAATTTAGCTTTTTTGGCGGCAAAATGGGCCAGAAAGTTGGTCGGTGTCCTGTGCACTGTCGCCAAGCAATAGTGCGCGTACAACAGCGCCAAGCACACACATAGTAAGGCCCTATGCATTGCAGTAGAAGACCAAGATGAAGAAGACTTTGTTTGTTTTTTTTTTGTTGGTTGGTTCCTTTTCCCCCAGCCGGTTCTATAATAGAGAGATGTTCTTGCACAGAGGAAGTTGTTGACACTGTTGCTTGCTTGCTTGCTTGCTTTCTGATGGCTCGTCCGATGAAAGTACTATACACTAGAAGAGTTTGAACGAGATGTCTCGGCCGGCCAGCTAGCTTTGGAGTTTTGAAATGGATGGATGGATGGATGGGTAGCCCAGCCGTGTGGGCGTCCGCGCAAACGCGGACGCGTCCTGTCTATGTGTATGCGTGTGCGTGTGTGTATATGTATATGTGTGTTTGTGTGCGCGCCGGGTACAGATTTGACACGCATACGCACACGTACGTCGTTCGTACCACACACGTATAAAATGTACGTATACGTGTGTGTAGTGGCGAAGGCTGACTGGAGAGTGAGTGGTGCGCGCCCAGTGCGCAGCGTGCCCGTTGGGCGTGGCCTAGGCAGGTGGTTGTTTCGGTTGGTCGCGGCAGCTCCATGGTATATACTACTAGTAGTTCCCCGTGCAGGGTTGGGCCATGTGAATGAATGAATGGAGGTTTAGGAGGAGGAGGAGGGTGTGTGAGTGAGTGAGTGTGCGTAGAAAGGGGCAAACGGAGAGAGAAAATATGTATGTACTGCTACTGTACTCGACTTGCATCACGCCCCACTTTCCCCTTTTTAGTTTCACAGCTTCTCTGCCTGTGTAAAAAGCATTGCTGGCTTGCCTAACTTGTGAATTAGGAAATTGTACGCGCATTATGAATGTATGTCGGCACCATCCGCAGATTCCGCTCCGGGAACGTCAAAATAATTGAATTAAATTGGTTTCGTTGGATGCAGTTGTGTATATAGTAGTGGTGCAATAAAAAGAGGGATGTCGACCAACAAAAAAGCGAAATATGGGCAGGATTTCAGCATTGGCAAGTCGCTTCATTATAATCGCTGCAAGTCACCTCCAAAACTTATGCGGGAAACAGTACATACATGTTAAAAATTATTTGTATGTCTGTGGGAAGTTTTTACGCATAAACGTGCAAATGAATTCCGATGGCCCCAAGTAAAAATATATGTTGCAGTTTTCCTGTAAAAAAAACTGCGAAACATCTGCAGAATTTTTGCAAAAATTTGAATCCACTGTTTCTGAAGTTTTTTTAGCAGCAAGTCTGCATATTTCAGTCTTAAGAATTTCTGTTGATTATATTTATCTACAGAAAATGTTGAAATTGTGTATTCAAAAATGGAGCAAATAAAGACAACTTTTAAACAGAAGTCGAGATAATTTATTCCATTCGCTCCATTTCTATTATTTATGCTGAAATTTTAAATAGTGGTTCCTGTAGGATTTCTGCGATGACTAAAAATAATCTGTAGAAAAGCTACAAATATTTGAACAAAATCTGAAATTCTGCAAACTATGAATATATTTTCTGCAGTCGTAGTTTCATCTGTGATAAGGTATTTTAATGGAAACCATTCCCATTTAATGCAACCTTGAATTGAAACGCAGCATTGTGTTAATAAGCAACAAATACAACAGTTGCAATATACAGTGCTAGGTGCCATAACTTATTCTTGAGTTATGCTTGATGGACAGCTTCTGAGCAACAGATAGCAGTTTACAGTGCATAAGTGCATGGTTATATGCTAGCATATCTGATATAGTGAGCGTGTATTGGTTATTTTTGACAGGATGTGATGGGATTTCACATCAGCATGTTACATGCTTATTATTTGCTTATGTGGAAAAAGATGTGAAATGGAAAGTCAGGGAATTTGAATATATTTTATTGCAACCAAGGTAAAGATAAAACAATAAAAATATATTGAAATAATCTAAGAGTTATATTTTTCCCCCATAAAGTTAATTGTAATATTCACACAATGTAAAGGAGTTATTTTCTTATTATTTAAATTATTGATGGCAAATAGACATTTTATTGGTGTCTCGGACGCATTCTCCTGTAGTTTCAAATACCATCCATGGAATTTGTTTGGAATTCCTGAAGACCTACATATAATCTGGGGGTATATGATGTCAATCTCAAACTGAAATCTCCCGATTTAAAAAAAAAAGAGGAATAAATCTATATAAAAGTCTTCTAGCTCGTATTTAGAGAGAGAGAGGACAGAAATGAATATGGCGAGTAAATCGATGAAAATGCACTCCATGTCCTGTGTGTCACTTGTCCAGATGGCACTTATTCCCATAGACTCATTGCTCTGAATTGCAGTATGCAGATACGTCTTACAGCAGGTTGTGCCTGAGAATAATAATAAGTGTCTTGTGCATGATAAAAACCAAAGTTGCATCAAAAGGGGGAAAAAATCACAAACGAACTTTGTTTCTTATTAGCTCAATCAATAAGATTGTTATAAATCCCAGTATAATTGCCCATTTATGCAGAATATTACATGCCTTTCTGTTGTTAGTTCTTGTTGTAGTAATGTTTTACAAATTTTAATTGCAACATTCGCAGTAAAGTTTTTTAAGTATTTTTTGTTGGAAATATATATATATATGACTAGAAATTCGTGTTCAGACTTGCTGAAGCGGTCATATTTTATTTAGTAGTCATTAAAACGTTGTTTTTATGGCAGCAGTTTGTGGTTTACTGCTCTATTTGTTGCCCTATCCTCCAGTGTTCTCTGTAGTTGTTATATTGCATTGTACTTGCGGACGTGAAATCATCCAAAATTCAGCACAGTTTAGTTATTTTTCAGATTTTTAGTTTAATTACGTAATCAGAATGTAACAATTGGTACTTGCTGTTGTTGTCAAGTTCTATGAATTATTTCTTAAATTGATAAATGAAATTTATTATTAGTTTGTATACAATTGGGGGAGAATATTTTGAGTAATATTGACTAATTATTATACGGAAATTAGCAGTTGTACATATATACCAGCTGTCATACAAGTATTTCAACATTAACAGCCACAATTTCTTCAATTATTTATTTTAGTATGTAAAATTGCTCGATTTCAAAACTTTAATTGAATTTTCAAGTGTTTGACATGTCGAGTTCCTCGAATAAAAGGGAAAATGTTGGTTATTTGCAGGGTGTGTTGGTGAAAACTGATGTAGAAGTTTATTTAATACGATATTTGCGAGTTTATTAGACAATAATAATATGCAGATTATTTGGATGTCTATTAAAATGTATTTACTTTACGAGTAATTCTTGTTCAGAACGTTATATGCGTAATAACCTGTAAATGTTGCAACATTTCATTCGCTCTTTTAAAACTACCGTAAAAATTGGAGAAAATTAGCTTAATTGAATTGTGCATGCTGCGCGTTTTGCAGATATGTGCATAATTTGTTAATAAATCCGCAAAATGCCCAAGGATTCCCAGAAAAGATAACCTCGGATTAGCGTCAAAGTAAAATGCCGGGGTTTTTCAGTTCCCAAAGGGATTTTGATTTTTTGTTTTTTGTTTTTTGTTTTTGCTTGTCGGATTTTATAATAAGGAGTATGAATTTGCTCGCTTGAAATAGCCACGAGCGGAAAAGACGATTTTTAAGTCCAAAGATTTCCATAATAGCTAACATGCTCGTTTTATTTTATGCGTGTTGTCAATGAAGTCTTTTACATGTTGCAGACACGGACATTTATTACGACATTCATTAAATGGAAATTGTTGAGATCTGTTTTTCTTCCAATTGCAGTGAAAGCTGGTCTTGGAATATTAAAATGTTAATTTATATTTGGAATGAAGCTTCAGTGGGGGAAAACACATCATTATAATCATTGGACTTAAAGTTACATCAGATGCAAAAGTAAAAGTGCTATCATGCATATTTTTTGGTTAGGGTTAATTGTTTTTGACCTCCTAACTGAATTATCCTCCCCATTAAGCATGCTGGGATAATTCAGCTTGGAGGTCTGTTTATTTGCATTTTAAAACTTCAGTAACAAATAATTCTGCAAAATTTTGTAATAAATCATAGATGAAAAATACAATATCAATTCACCTTTCACTGTGCATTTCGGATTTCATTGTGATCAACATTCTTGTTAACTGAAATCAGCGTAAATCTATAAACACAATCAAAATCTGTAACTTTTATTCCATCATTGGCTTCCCATAGCTTCAATTGTATGGAAAACGCTTCATAAAAATTATGTTAAAAAACTTATTGAGGATTGCGCCCTTGTTCAGTTTTAAAAATATACCTTGTAATCATAATCGGGGTTGGGGGGGTATTAATCATGCCCTTTGTGAAATAAATCTATAGTATGTGGGCTTTTTACTCTCGTCACCAGGGTTGTTAGTGATTACAATAGATGTCACATTCAAAATCAATACAGGTATTTTCCTTTGCCTGCATGTTTATACTCCTACTTGTACATATATATAACTCAGTGTGAGCAACGCTTCTTTGTAACCTAAACAATGTATTGCGTTATTTTGCCATAGACCCACTTTGCACAGAGTGATCCAAATGTCAGATCAATAAGGCACACATTCATTGAGATCAAAATATATTTACAATGTATGAAGTGACAATCCCTTTGTGTACTTTGCAAAATTAATTATTGAGCATGCAGTGTTAATTAATTCCCAAATTGTGAGAATATAATTTAAAGGATATTGAAATTCATTGACATACAAAACATGTACACGTATAATAATCAGTGCAATAGTTTAATTAAAGAAAATAAAAACTCCTGATTCAATTATAGTATAGTATGCATAGTCAAGTCCTATTTCATAAATTGTAATTATTTGATTTTAAATTGTTGTAATTGTATGACAATTATGCAGTAACCAATAATAATTATTGATATTCAGTGTTTTTCAACCGATTGTTAGCTTCGCTGCAATATCTGCTAAATGCATTAATTGTCACGTTTTGCATTAATGCAAAAGAGCACTTGTGTGTAAGTATATATAGTATGTGACACTTGTGTCGTACTGCTATCTGCGTGATTAATGTCGGAAATATTGAATCCTATCGCTTAAAAACACTTGATAATGCAATTATATTGAAAACGTTCTCCATTGAAGAGCTGTACATAGTTAGCCATTCAAAAATGTGCTTTGTATACTTCGTAAGTAGGTTTTTGTGGTTTTTATATCACTTTTGTTAGTCTGATTGCTGTATATAAGGAGAATCCCATTAATTCAATTGGGATTTTTGCGTTTACATATGTGGCACTCGTTGCGTGCATGTGGTTATTATATATGCAGTTCACATTGCAGGTGTGTTAGGTGTGGAGGGTATCGATTTGTAGGTGGGCGTGTTTAGGTGGGTTAACAAGAAAGAAGGGGAAAAATGAGTCATCCGCAGTAACCATGTATTAGATATCGATCTCCCTTCTTACATACCTTACATACTGTACACTCTATACCATATACAGTATAGGCATGTATACTCATTTACAAATATAAGTATGTACTTCTCTTATCGCATCGCAAATTGTGATATTTAACTTAGTAATATACAGGGTGTTTCACAATTCAGGGGACAAACTTGCAGGGTGCCTTCCCTGCATGAAAACAAGACATAAAGTTTCTATAAACCCATGT
>WWPM01011467.1:0-12234 GCA_023279145.1 Glomeris maerens | reverse complement strand
AATCTGGTTTTTCGCGAATTTGACAGGATTGGATTGAAAATTCGGTATAACTGGGAATTCCTAACATAATAGTTGACATCGTTTTGCGAGGTTTAGCTGATAAAATATTGAAGATCTAAAAATTCTCGCTCGTTTAGTTTTCAAAATTTGGCGGTCGACACGCTCAGGGCGGAAGTACCGGTTTGAATCCGGACAATTCGCCGCGGTCGATTCACCTTTAATTGCAACTTAGCGGCGAGCAGACGTCCGCGGCAAGAAGTCGCATGCCGAAGTTTGCGCACAAGCGAGACTTCAGTCATGGCTGCTGGTCCTGTTTCTGAACGAAACCAAGGTAAATTTTAAATGTTTTGGCATTCATTGGGTGCTTATTCTTACGTTTTCGGTTCAAGCATATACAAAGCGCGTTTACAAGAGCATGTTTTATGATCTCAACTGATATATATGTGCGTTTCGGTTGGTATATGTATTTTATGTTTTCAAGATTGGTAAAAATTTTGAAATTTTCAGACGCCACTATTTATGTTGGAGGATTGGATGATAAAGTATCTGAAGCTTTGCTATGGGAACTGTTTGTACAAGCAGGGCCTGTTGGTGAGATTTTCTGTGATAATTTGATTTCCGTTTTATGATTAAATCTGTATTAATTTTACATAATTTTTATGCCAGTAAATGTGCACATGCCCAAAGACAGAGTCACTCAGCAACATCAAGGATATGGTTTTGTGGAGTTTATGGGCGAAGAAGATGCGGATTACGCAATCAGAATCATGAACATGATTAAATTGTATGGGAAACCTATACGAGTCAACAAGGTTATAATTCAATCAGCATCGTATTTTGCCACGTAAAACAATGAATATATATTTCTTTTCTTGTTTTTCTTCCAGGCTTCAGCCCATCAAAAGAATTTGGATGTTGGAGCAAATATCTTCATCGGAAACCTTGATCCTGAAGTGGACGAGAAGTTATTATACGATACTTTCAGCGCGTTCGGTGTGATTTTGCAGACTCCGAAGGTGCGTAGTTGTTTGGGAAAAGGTTGTGCAGAACATGTTGCAGTTTATGAAATGTTTATAGATTATGCGAGACCCCGAGACGGGAAACTCGAAAGGGTACGCTTTCATCAATTTCGCCAGTTTCGAGGCTTCTGATGCGGCCATCGAGGCTATGAACGGACAGTACCTGTGCAACAGATCCATATCCATATCTTACGCTTTCAAGAAGGATGCGAAAGGCGAACGCCACGGTTCTGCAGCAGGTGACATTCATTTCTACCAAAAGCTGCATTTCATAATTGTCGATTATCCCTAACAAAAAATCTCAAAATCCCTTACGATATGTTAGAGTTCTGTTATTAACATTTTATATGGCCACTATTCTTAATACCTTCAGAGAGATTGCTGGCTGCACAGAACCCACTTTCTCAGGCTGACAGACCTCATCAGTTGTTCGCTGATGCTCCGCCACCACCGCAAAGCATGATGCCACCCGCTCCCCCTCCGCCTCCCGGAAGTATGCATTTTGCCGCTATGCATATGGGTAAGATTACTTGATAACTATTTCTGCAAATAAAGGTGGGAAAAAAGTGCTTCTAATTTGACTTTTTCCCGAAATGCGATTCGTGTAGGAGTTCCCGCAATGGCAATGGCCGTTCCTCCGCCACCAGTGCCGCCACCGGGAATGGCAATGCAGATGTCAGGTAATGTTACAGCTATCTTTTTGGCGAATATGTTTCAGATATTATAATCAAACGAATGACTGGTTCATTATTTTCAGCGATGAATATGGCATCGAATCAGCAGAACACCATGATGTCAATGCAGAATTCAATGGCTTCAATGGGTACGTGTTGTAGGGTCATACGAGTCCTTATAGTCAAAGACGAAAGATTTGATGTCATATCATTCTAAGGCCTTAAAAAATACTTTTCGAGAAAAGCATTTGAAATGACTTACAAATAGTGAAATACAGTAGATTCCCTGTTATCCGGTGCTCCGTGTTAACCGCGGTGCAAGTCGCAACCGAGGGCTCCGTGTTAAGCGTGATGTCACCGCGGTTAACCGGAAATACTCGTATGAATGCTGGTTTTATGTATGAACATTTGAATCGATTTTTTCCAGGAATGCCGCCTGGAATGAGGCTTCCTCCAAATATGATGGCCCCAAGAGGTGTTGGCCCAATGCCCCCATATTCGCATCCACCTTTCCCAAGAGGCCCTCCTCCTCCACCACCTCGAGGGATGCCACCTCCTCCTCCCCCACCCAGGGGCACCTGGGGCCCACCACCTCCTCCGCCTCCAAGGACCCAGCAGTATTAATTCGTGCAACATTACTGAACGTCGACCAAATTCGTTGTTTTATCCATTGCATTCTACTGGCCATTTTGTAATCAGTCTTTTTCGCATCCAATACAAACTCATTTTGCCATTTTCTGTTTGTTCGCAAGTTTTAACTGCATCCAGAAGTGGAGACACGATCCTCCTCCGTATTAACTACGTAAGTTTTAACTTTTACGACGCATTTTTGCCAAATGTCGTAAAAGTTACTTGAGATTTTACATGCAGCTGGGGTTCAAAATCGAAAATACTTTTGACAACAATTAACTTGTTGCCGCGTTTGTGTTTCTCCCGCTCCAGTAAGTGGAAATGTAATATTTTTCTATATTTATATTTAAGAAGTTTTAATATTAATATTTTTCTGGTCAACTCTAAACGCCATGTTTATTATTGCCTTGAAAACATAAAACCAATAACATTATCGAACATGTTGACACGATAAAATGATTCATTAAGGAAAGTAAAAGTAATAAACATTTGAACAAGGTTAATGAGAATAATATAGTTTGTTAAATATATTAATTTGCTGAATTCACCAAATGTTACATTTTGTGGTGGGGTTCATGGGTTCTCCCTCCATGCAGTTGAAATCTTTTGCGAACTGCGCCAAGTTGGACACAACGCCGTTCACCCTGCAATCGCAAAAAATATTTCATTGGGGGTGACTTTTTTTTAAAAGCACATCAAAATCATGAAATACTACATTATTATAGTGGATGAAACTAAATTTGAATATGTATATCGTTTTATAGGATTTCGGAATGAATTTGAAAATAACAATGTTAATATTGTGGCAGCCCAAACCATTGGAAATAATATTACTAGACAGTAATATTTCCCCCGCAGCCAATCAGCACAACCGTACAACCCTCTGCTACTCTCCTTATAGCCAAGGTTATAAAAGGAGTCGCAGGGAGAAAGGAAAGGACTTCGACTTCGACTTTAAGTGGAAATTGCCACCTGGCTGAATGCCGGTGGGCAAGCAAAACACTTAGAGCCAAGCTGCTCCATTATTAAAGGGAATCACCCACACCCCGGTAGCATATGCCAATGTTGGTTTGACCAATGGTTTGCCAGCGGTCGTACATCGACGTTGGTCATTAGGTGCGACTGCGGTTGTGTTCATAGTTGAGGAACCAATCCATTCGGCCTAAATTGGCGATTGTGCGATCTCACACTACATTAGCAGCAGTCAGATAGGCAACCCTACTAATTGCGGTGTCGGATTGTTACAATATCTATCGTTGGGCTTTCTCTCACAGTTTTTAGATCTTATCAGGTTCTTACCCCAGGTTTGTAAAGGTTCTTATTGTCTGCATACTGATGCCTTAAAAATTTACTTACTCTTCAGAAAATCACACCTAGTCCTTAACACTAGAAGAGCCAGATGCAGTCAATTTGACTGTTTTTCAATATTAATAAATATGTGATCTTGACCTTTGGCTCTTCTAGTGTTAACAAAGTTTGCATAAGTTGTCAAATATGGTTAGAATCGAGATTGCAATTTGGTGTAGTGAATTTAATAAGTGCTTAATTTGGTGTAGCACATGGTTGTAGGAAAAATATTATTTGATTTTCAGAACTTACTGAACTTTGTGCGTGCCGTGATATGAATCATTCCCGAAGCTTGTTTTGTAGCACCAGTTCTGTAAAATATTGCAAAATTGTTTATTATTTCGTGGAAATTCATAGTAGCATATACTACAACTTCAATTTCTTCTCACATGGGCATAACTTATCCAAAATAGTTGCATCAGGTTGTACTTGAGACCAGGCAGAGGTAATTCAAGCTCATTTTTGTCGGCCCATCTATTGTAAGTCTGCAATTATGATACAATAATCTTTATACAGTATATCTTCTAGTAAAGTGACAATGCAATTTCAATGTAACCTTGTACGCATTCTTGGCTGCCTCATGATTGGCAATGTTTTCGCCTGAGGTTTTCTCTCCATCAATCTGGAAAACACTCGTTTGTATCATGAACCAAATTCATTTGTGCATATCACAGATATCAAAGTTTCAAATACTTTAGTCAGGGTTCCAGGGAAGTAATAGTCTCCGTATTGCTTGACAAAACATTGGGCCCTTTCCCTGAAAACTTTGTCGGTCGCATGACCCTGCTTACTGTTCATTTTCCCTAAAAGTTCCCACAGAATTGACATATAATCTTACATCATGATTACGCACTCATGCCAATTGAATATCAGTGTTGCACACCACCGAATACATGAGTAATCTCGTGACCGATCATGAAGCCCATGATAGCGTAATTGACGTATTTCGGTCTGTCATTTGCCCAATATAAACCTTGAATAATGCCTGCTGGAATCACTGCAAAGAAACAGTATCAATATGCTTATTTGTAATTGTTAGTAATGATGGGTATTTGGGAAACTGGTCTTACTGATGAAGTTACTTTCTCGATTACGGAAGGTCCTCATAACGGCCACTGTGCCCGTATCTTCCCAACTGTCAAAGTTAAAAATTTCAATGAGTGAACATGGTAAATTTGGGATCATTTCGCATGGTACAAACTGTGAGTAATATTGTCGACGCTAACTTGAATTGACTGACAGGTTTCCTCAGCTTTTTAAGGTTGTTCAGAGCTTTGAAACGATTGATTCTCATCACCGACTTAAAATACTCTTCCTTTTTGACCGTAACCTGAAACACATATTGAAAATGATCAAACATGTATAAATGCGCCAAGTAACACTTGCAGCATCATTATGGTAGCTTCATTTAAAAAATCTTAAATATGCACAATACTACTTGAAGGCATTTTTGAAGTATCAGGAAATTTGGCACGCTGATAGAAACACTGCTAGGAAATCCATTAGGTTTATTTAAAAAATAAAACAGTTGTACAAGAATTACACTTTCAATTAAAACTACATTTTATGTTGTATATAGTCTGTATATATTTTTCCATTTAGCGCACAATAAATGAAGCACCTTTTGATGCCATATAATTGTGATCCTTCTTTTGGCCAACATGAAACCAATAGGTGTTGGTATTGAGCCAACATGAAACCAGTAGGTGTAGGTGTTGGACCATCATGAAACCAATAGGTGTCGTCGGTGTTGGCCAACACTAGTGTTTGTGTTGGACCAACATCAGACTATGGCCTGTAGGTGTTGGTCCAACATTGCACCATCATCTGTTTGTGTTGGGCCAACATGAGCCCAACATACTTTTTGTGTTGGTCCCTGTTGGAAATTTCCAGTAGGGAAATTCGTGTTTTGAGCTTCTGTGGAGTGATATGTTTCAACAACCACTCTTGCCATATTTTGTTATATTGTGTATATATGTTTGAGTTGAATGCTAAATACAGTGGGTGTGGCAAACTATTATGTACACATCCCTCAAAAATTTGTGCAGAAAAATAGGTAGATGTTCTAGCTTTAACCCTTTAGAGCCTGTTCTCAATTTAATGCGCATCAACGAAGTGAAATGCAGGATCTATAAAGGGTTAATTGGTAAAATTACAATTAAACCCATTAAACCTTTTTGGAACTAAAAATTCTACTTGCAGGTTTGAAAGGGCTAAAATGGGATTGCTCTTGTACATCCTTTTTCCCAGTCACTTTATCAAATTTCATGAAACCTTTAAAATGCGGTATATGCAACAGTTACTTTGTGTCTTACCATTTCATAATATTCGTCAAGGAAAGTGTCATTAAATATTTCGGCCGGGAAACCGATGATCGTTACCATCGATTCAAGCTGTGATAGGAATTAATCGTTAGTTAGTTACATTTGTTCCAAGTTAGACTAATAACGAAATATAATTGCCTTTCTGATGGCCTCCTTTTTTGTAGTCTTGTCTAACCATTCCACTTCCGCGAGAGTACGGTTGAACTCTTCCCGTAATTCATTCACCATCGCTCTCACCCGAGTGATGCTTTCCATATCCGTGTAGCCCTTTATGTACATATTACCTAGTACGTTCCCAAATAAGGTGTTCATCTGTTCCGTGCAAATCGTCGATCTTGGTGAATTATCAATTAGACCACGCCGTTTCAATTTGTAACTGAACGCAAGGTTCTGGAAGTCTTTGTTAAGCAGATGTACATTTGGGAAGATGATCATCCACATTATGTAGTTTGCAACGGTCCTTTATCAACAGTTAAAGTTTTTTTGATATGGAATTGCAACTTTGCTATCTTGGTTCCTTTACCTTTTGTTTGCCATCTGAACAAGGCGGATGATATCTTCGAGAACTGAAAGATCCATTTGAACCGTAACCTTTTCTGTCTCGGTGACTGTATCCATTACCATATTGCTGATGAATTGCGTCCACCTGATCTGTTTTCATCCAAATACATTTTGAACATTCAGAAACATTTGTCTTTCTGTATAATTTCTATTCGCTCACTTGCGGGACTTTATCCGAAAGCTCTCCCAACGACATCTGACGTTCCGTCCGAGAACCTGGTTTGCTTATTTTCTACCAAAAAAGTGACTGATATTATTTGTGTCAGTAAACTTAAAGTGAACTGACATGTTTCCTTATTATTTTCACAATGATGCTATTGTTTCTGAGTTCCTCAAATTAGAGGTCTTCCTATGCTAATTCAGTTAGGAGGTGAAATTAACTCACTTTGACTTTTATACCAACATGAAACAGTCACATGTGCCCTACTGATATTATGTAGTAAATACACATGTACTTACACTAAACAGTTTACTTTCAAAATCAATGATGTCCAGCAGATCTTGCCTCAGCTGACCGTCCGCGGTAGCTCCCAGTTTGTTAGCTACACCTCGCATAAGTGCATAGTACGATGATAAATCACGATCTTGGGAATCGTAACTAGTGTCAATGTACTTTGCATTGGGCACATGAAGTGATGGCATTTTGATCTGTATAACATAAACAGTTAAACTGTTCATTCTCTGTGCAGATTGCGATACGGTGTCAAAACTTGCGACACTATAAAATTAACCTGAATAATGTGAGCCGAACCGATGCTGCGATGGTCAGTGTCGATGGACACCGAGATGATCTGGTCATTTGGCAGTCCTTCTTTAGTTAAATCTTGCATCGTTTGAAACCAATCGAAACCTGATGCGTCCGATTTGTTTCTCTCGAGAAGAGGCCATCCCCCGTACCGTTTCAGCAGATCTTGCATAGGTCTAGGGCCCAATTGTTCAATGGTATCTGGGAATTCAATTTTATATCAGAATTCTTTTAATGTTACAGTGTATGTTTTCCCCTTAATTTAAATGATTGATTATACCTTTATCCATGCAGGCTGCGTACAAGGTTTTGACTTTTTGGTAGACCGGTTTCTCATCTTTTCCTATTGATTGCTGTAGAATTTCTGCATGGGAAAAAAATCGATTGGCAATCAATTAAATCGTTAAATGTACTCACGCTATAAATCCGGGACTATTTGATATTTAATACAACGCATTGTCAGATTTTATTGGAATTTTAAACAGCTGTTCAGGAGTTTCTCTTTCCTGTTGTTTCAAGTTATAATGGTGCACATTTTAAATTACCTACCTACATTACAGAAATTTTGAAGCTGGTTTGCAGTTCTAGCGCCAGTGGTGTATTAATTTAATCAGTTGTATTGGGAATTTAAGCATATTTATAGAATTAGGAGGAAATGGTAAACTGGAATTGGTAAGATTTCTTTCTTTAATTCCCTGTTTTGAGTTTTGAAATCAATGCTGTGTGCAGTTAAAGTGTACTTTTTGTGGCTTGTGTGAGTAGTTCACTAATTTCTCCCTGGCGCAGACGAAGTACATGGTTGTAGGCAGTCATCGCAGACTTGTAGTTACCGCAGGCAAACTCAAAGAAATCGTCACACGGGTTAACTGTTTCTTCTATGTTTTCCAGAAATGATGCAGCTATAGAATTCAGGATGTTATATGTGATTCCATATACCTATATAATGATAATACATAGCCTGCAATACGAATTGAAAGCATATTATGTACCTGTTATCACGCAACCTGGTGTTAAGCAGAATTTTGGTGCCGGATTTGGAATTTCGCCTGAGAAATCTGGGGTGTTCGTTATGCCATTTTCGGATTTTTCATCTTGGGGTTTATCTTGGGCAACTATTATGACCAGTGCTAAGAAAGCAATCACAAATATGGCAAATGAAACCACAGTTGCGATCAGTATGCCCCTTTTCACTTTGTCCGGTTGGTTTTCTTCATCCATTGCGAATGCGACTGAAAATGAGTCTTGTCGAATTCGAATTTGGAATATATATGTTGAAACAATTCCAAATTCGATTCCAATTTCTTTATATTGCGATTGATTATTCTGTTTGTGGATACCATAATTCATTCTCCAACTGAGAACAATGTTTCTGTATTTGTTCAATATATGGATAATAATCCTGTGCATGATTCAAATTAAGTTGAGAAAATCGTTATTATTGAACTATACTGGGTATTGTTTGTAAAAATGGCTGCAATTCACGTTTATATCAAATTAATCTGCTATTTATTTGTTATGTAGGGTACCGTATCTTTTTGGAAAGTGTACAAACGGATGGGGTCAATTATTTCGCGCCACCTTGTATACTAGTGAATATAATATTTGAATTTGCCGTCGAGTGACGTCATTGTTAACTGACCAATGACTGCGTTTGAACGTGCAATATGGCGCTTTAGAAGGAAGCGTTTCTGAATGGTATGGGACCTCAAATAATGAAAGTTTCATATTTAGCGGTAAATATTTGAATATTTATTAGTAGTGGACGTCCGTAGGATTTTAGGTTCATTTTTCGGAATTCGAGGTGAAATTTTCCGTTTCTCGTTTTATTTGTCGTGCCCATAAAAGGAAAGTTTGACAAGCCACGTGCTGATTGGCCGGTTTAGCCGGATGTGGCCGTTGACACTATCCGCCATCTTGCCTTTTCCTGAAACTTATCTTATGACCGGCGCGAGGAGTGGGTGTTTCTCTAGGAAGTAGCTGCCACAATGGTAAATCTATGCGATTTCCTGCTATTCCAACTGCTCGTAAATCGGTCGAAATTCATTCGAACCTGCGATTAATTTTATTATAGGTTTTAACTTTGCCGATTATACGGCGATTTCACCATTGAAAACTTGCAAACTCTCGTTTTCCACTTGCGCAACTTTATTGCGCGCAATTGTTGCCTGCGCTATATGAAATTATGACACCCGTTATCTGAACCCGGGTGCTGCACGCAATAGTTGCGCGGTCATCATTGCGCTGCAATACTGTTGCGCGTGGAGGAAATTTTACCGTTTGTTGCTATTGTACGTCTACATTTTGTAATAATGTGTTCAAACTTATTCGACGCTATTGCCCATACTGTTAATATTGATGTTTCCACCAGCTTTCCCATTCTGGTATTGAAGTTAAATCGTCATGGGCTTTTCCGTGATAATTTCGTCAAGTAAATGCGCCTGTGGGTTCGCGTGCAACTAAATCGCGAGGGGAATCTTTCTGGTGCAACATCCGATGATTTCACCCGTAGGGAATGTGTTGCGAGGCAAGAAGTTATTGCGTTGTAAGGTATCGTTCGCAAGAAAGTTACGTGAACGCAATTTTGTGGGTTTCTGGAGACATCGAGGAATGGTGACGTCGGATTAGTGCAAAGATGTTATAAATTGATAACATGCAGCGTATATAACAATTAAATAGACATTTTACGATTTTTTAAAGAGGATTATTAACGTTTTATAGTTATATAAATGGATTGGTTGCAAGAAAGCCGTGTCAGTTCGACCAAAATGCTGATATTGCCATATTTTGTTGAATTTCAGACGGAACAACAGTTGGATTGTGCTTTGGATTTAATGAGGAGGCTGCCTCCGCAACAAATAGAGAAAAATCTAAGCGATTTGATAGACCTGGTTTGTATTTTATTGTATATGCTGTCTATTTACATCTGAACTGCATATTTGTGTTTGGATATTCTCTGCAGGTTCCAAATCTATGTGAAGATTTATTATCGTCCGTTGATCAGCCGTTGAAAATTGCGAGAGACAAATCGGGCGGCAAAGATTATTTGTTGTGTGACTATAACAGGGATGGGGATTCTTACAGGTAAAATGTTCTATTGGCCAGAAACAAAACAAAAAATACAGGCAAGATGTGAGACACGCATTTTATATATTGAAATGTAGATCGCCGTGGACGAATATGTACGACCCGCCTTTGGAAGATGGCGCGATGCCTTCCGATAGGCTACGCAAGCTAGAAGTCGATGCAAATGCCGCCTTTGATCAATACAGGGAAATGTAAGTATTGGTTGCATTAAGGTACAGTCCTCCCTCGATAATCCGGCGTTTTTTTGGCCTTCCTCCTGAAAATTTTTCAGTAAGCTTGTCGGGAGGTAAATAATGATTTCAATCTGAAGAATTTCTGTACATTCATGCCGGTAGAATATATTCCATTCACTCCGTTTCTATTATTTGCGCTGAAATTTGAAATAGTGGTTTCTGCAGAATATGTAGAAATATTTGTACAAAATCTGAAATTCTGAAAAATATTTGTACAAAATCTGAAATTCTGAGAAATATCTGCAAACTATTAATAACTTATATTTTCTGCAGGAAATCTGCAGTCGCAGTTGCATCTGAAAATATGCTGCTACATTTTATACAGCTGCAGATAATCTACAAAATTATAGAAATTTCCGTAGATTTTCTGCAGAAATCAATGTTTTTCCGTATAAAATCTGCAGCATATTTTTTCTGGGGTATTGTTGCACAACAAGTAAATTTGTTCTTAATTTGTACTGTTTTACTTGTTTACCATCAACCTTCAATACAAATGTGTAACATACATGCCCTATGTGCTATGTGTACAATAAAACGTAGTCTCCACTGTTAAAATTCGTCATTATTAGTTAATTTCCAGTAATCCGGCTTAGCTCTGGTCCCGTATCTTCCGGATTAACGAGGGAGGACTGTAGTTACAATTCACAAACATCCAAATGTGTAATGCCAGTTTTTTGTTTGCAGGTACTTCGAGGGTGGGGTATCGTCCGTGTACCTTTGGGACTTGGACCAAGGGTTTGCCGGGGTAATTTTGATCAAGAAAGCTGGAGACGGGTCGAAGAAAATCAAAGGCTGCTGGGACTCGATCAACGTTGTTGAAGTTCAGGTAACGCAATCTGTTTTTCCTTACTTTGGTATTTGAAAGAAATATAATAATATACAAAATATACTTGTTGGGGGGAATTTCCAGGAGAAATCCAGTGGTAGAAGTGCCCATTATAAATTAACATCCACAGCAATGTTATGGTTGCAAACTAATAAACCAGGGTCGGGGACGATGAATTTAGGAGGAAGCTTGACGCGGCAGGTTGGTGTTGAGGCTTTGGGGAAGCAATGTGACTTTGTTTTTTAACCACGTGTTTGTTTTAGGTTGAAATGGATGCCCCTGTTAGTGAAGCTAGTCCTCATATTGCAAATATAGGTCGTATGGTCGAGGTAAGGGCATTTCAAGGACTACGAGTGTGCTGCGCAGGGCTCGTACAGGCCAAAATCACGATTTACCAAAGATTATGTACATTTATTTGGTGCTATTCTTATAATTGTAAATAACTGATTTTGTTTTGATGCATATGTAGTTTTAATTTATCTAAAAAACGTTTTTTTATATGGAGAACTTGTACGGTCCCTGGTTACAGCCATTTGTTTTGTTGTCGAATTGTGTTTGGTGTCATTTGAAGTTGTAAATTGATTGTGGTGTTTGCAGGATATGGAGAATAAAATTCGAAACATACTGAACGAAATCTATTTTGGAAAAACCAAGGACATAGTGAACGGGTTGCGTACCGTGCAACTGATCCCCGACGAGCGACAGCAAGCTGCCTTGCGCCTTGATCTTGCCCAGGCGCTGCAAAAGCGCCACACCAAGAATGACAATTGATCATTTTCCCTCCGGTGCGT
>WWPM01011461.1:0-10931 GCA_023279145.1 Glomeris maerens | reverse complement strand
AAAAAAAACTTCCGAAATTATTTTCCACATATAACCTCGGTCTCCCCTGCAGGTTGAAATATGTACATACGTATATACCGAAACATTATTTTATAAGGCCTAGCATCAAGCCTATGTATTTTGAAATATTGTATCATAGAGTGTGTTTTATGCACATACACGCAACACTGCTAAGTGTTGTGAAATGCAGGAGAACCTGTCTACATTGACCACCTGCGGGACCGAGCAAAAGTGCCCAATGTAGTTGCTTATTGTATCCAGGTTCACAAAGTTGCGCAAAAAAAAACACATTTCAACTAATGCTGTATAGAGACACTAACTACAGGTGAAATAACAAGCTTTTCTAAGGCATCCTGAAAATTACACTTAAGAACAATCACCAAAAAATAAAACTGCAACTCATTGGAAATTTTTTGCAAAAATTATTACTTGAGATATTAAAGTTTACGTCTTCCTATTTCCCATATGTACTTTTAACATGGGGTGACCGGTCACAGGGATGTCAAATGAGCTAAATATTGAAGACTAAGCGATTCTTTAGCTTTTTTCAACTACAACTGAGGCAATTAAAGATGGCCGCTCACCTAGATAAGAAGTTTAACACCTGCTAGCATTTGATCCCCTTCCTTTACAGCAACACATCATAAAAGGAGGGAGTGACGTCATCCCCTCAGAATTCCTGAGCTCCACTATAAAATATCTTAGATATAATTAAAAAAAAATCCTTTGACTTGTTTTATTCTTGAGTGATTGTTTTTCAGTGTAATTTTCAGGGTACCTTAGAAAAGCATGCCAGATAACCTTTAAGTGTTTTACATTTAACCTTGATTAAAAGTTCACCTTCACAATATGTACGAATATGTATGTACTGTATATATTGATTGAGCTCTGCGCACCACAACAGCTGTTTGTGTAGTACGTATTTTTAATTTTTTAAAGGTATAGTGGTCAATTTATCAAGGTGATGCACCTCGTAGGTACCGCATTTGGGTGGTCAATGCTCAAGTTAGACAGGTGGTCAATGTATTCAGGTGCCCAATGTGAAAGAGTTTACTGTATATATGTAAAAACATTCTGTGACTGGAAAGGCAAACCTTTAAATTTCGCAGTAAGCTTTTGTGCATATGATGAGAAAACTAAATGTGAATGAAGATTCATAAAATTCGTGGTTGACTATAATATACAAATGTATGAAAATTTTAACAAACATTGATTGTTATGGCGCACGCAATAAATTTAATCATGCAGACGATTTGATTGCAAGCGTTTATATACACGTACATACAGCACTACAGGTATCTCTTATCTGTCCAATGACACTGGGTGTATTTCTGTCTGGAATTGAAATATTTTGTTCTACCATATACACAATCAGACATGCAAGAAATGAATGATTTTGATTCAACTGTTTTTACTAATAGGAAATTTCCAATAAACTTTCCTTAACTATACGAATATACCGGATGTCCTGAAAATTATTTTCATTTTACACCCTACTTATCACTTTGAAGGGAAGCGAAGGACAACAAATTGTGACCGGTGTGTCCAAATTGCGGGATGCTATAAGTGTGATATACTTCATTGCAAACTTCATCCGATGTGCGAGGTATGGAGAGACCGGATTACAGAGGAGATCCTATGTGTACATTCATTGGGCCTGGTTCCGGCCACGAGAAATCGTCCGGAATAAGGAGAGATCCGGGTTACAGATGATCCCGGGTTATAGAGGTTCTACTATATATGTAGCTTTATAAGTTATATCACAAAGCACGGGTTGTAAGCCCTATCTCTCCAGCAATACCCGTATATTGTTTGCTCAAAATGAGACCTCAATTCTATTTGATGATGGTTGAAAGTATGCTTGCATTGTCTGTTTTGTAGGATAGGAACCAAAAAAGGAGATAAATATAGGCCTACCTGATGATGCTCGGATATTTTTGATAAATAACTCGAACTCCACATGATGTTTGCTTCCAAATTAATGGGTAATACCCGCGGCAATTAAACCATGCTTGTATATAAAGCTTATGATACGGTCGGACAGGTTTGAATGACAAGTTTTGAATAGGAAATTAATCGGCTTCATCAGGGCAAAATAAAGCCCGGGTTAATGAGTTCGCGATCGCATTAAACTTGAGGGTTTGCTCTTTGGTTTTTGATAGGCCGCTCGCGGTCTTGCCAAAGAGTTCAACACTATTTTTGATCCAATTTCCGGAAGACTGCTAAAGCGATATTTGAACCTTAATGTATATAATGCGCATATTGAGGAGAACCAATGGCCGCAATGTTGGAAGTTCCTTCTAAGTGCATTGCAGCCGAGCTTTTAGCAACGAAAACATCACTCTGCTGCTTTGCCTGCATGGTATTCTTATTTATCCCTGCGATTTTTGACGCATCATTTAGCAGCTAGCTTTTCTTAGCCTCTTCTTTAGAGAATGATGGACCTGTTGCTTCTCTAGTTTTGTGCAACATTTTAGATAAGGACCATCCATGAGTATAGTCTGCATCACTCTTCGGTTTTTTCAGAACCCAAAGTCCCTCTTGCCACACATTATTCAAATATTCATGTGCATGACATCATTATAAGTATTGCACTTGCGTCCAAATTTTATGGTTCAGCAAAAGAATGCACTAAATGGCTTTTGAGAAACTATTACCACATTTTATAGTCTCGGAGAATGCGTGCACATAATAAATGATTGTCATTTTAACCATTAACCAGTATTAACTTAACGCCAAGTATTGTGTGGCATCTTTTACACAGTATAATATGAGTTACCTAAGATGTGGTTCTCGTTTCAAAAATTATGTAAAAATTAAAAGTGCATGTAGATATTGAAATACAGTATGTCCTTATTAGGCCAATGAAAATATTCATTTTTCATGTGCTTCTCTAGTTCTGTCAGTCGGATCTGGATGCATAGTCCATTCTTTTAGACACACATTTAGACCAAAGGCTGCCATTGTGTTTGAGCCATAATAATGTTTGTTATAAGTGTAGTATTCCTGATAGGGCAAAACAAAACCAACAAATTATATTTGTTGCTCTTAATTTGTTGCGAATTTGGGCGAATTTATGCTGCTGAAGTCACCCAATCGGACGTAAACTTTACTCAATTAGATTAATTTGATAATGCTCTACAACTTTCAAATTGGGAATAGGGTTCTAACTCAAACGATGTAAACGAAATTTTCAGAATGACCGTGAAAACACTGGTAAAGGTCGAAATTTTTTTTGCACGATGTACATGGCCCCCATGATAACACATTCCAATGGATATCTCAGTCATGAAAGGAAGCATTCCAATTTTGTGGCGGTTTTAACAGATTTGTATGGCACTCCCTTTATACTCGTATATGCCTATGCTGTTATATGTACAATTTTACCTGAGTGAAACTAATCTGAAAAAAATGATTAGTTTTATTCCAGATAATGTGAAACGCGTTGTGTGCCGGGGGTTAATTAAGAAAATCGTCCATCAAGGTGGATTTGGTACTAATCTCAACCTTTCCCAGTGGGTTATAATGTGACAAATGGCGGCCACCTGAATAGACGCTATATAGAACGGGTACATTTTTGGCAAAGCCGAAAGCGGCCACCTTTAATTTAATTCTGACGACAAACAATGAAATCCCCAACAAATCCTCTTTGCGAGTTTATAGTTTGAGGATCGGGATTTTGTAAGGGAAAAAGAGGTCGAACTTCATTGTTTGAAAGCAAATCACCTCTAATGAAGCAAAGAAACTTCTTTCAGTCGGTCTAAAGCTAGTGTTTTAATTCGGAAGCTGTGCGCAGCCATTGACGAAAAATTTAGATAAAAGATTGTTACACAAAGACATTGTGGTTTAGAAGAAAAAACGAAGAATGAATGGGAAAATGGCAGCACGCTTCGCTGATCTTATCTTTGATTTATTTCCAACGTCTGATTGTGACGTCTTCGCTGGACGAATGGAATTTGGTGAATCTTATTTTGGTCCCATGGCTATGTTTTCGCAGCCTGGATCATCTTTCCCCTTATTTTTCCCGGAATAAATTGGGATAAGCCCTTGCCAAGTATGCAATCCTTTGGGAAGTAAACAGTGTGATATAGAATTCGTATACAGTTTGCGTTCCTTTACATTTGTGGATATCAGATATGCAACTATTTTCATGATTTTTGCAATTTTCGGATCCAAAGTCATGTATATCTAACATATCATTCCCTTGGCACACATGTAGACTCTAAAATTTACTGTGAAAAGTGCAGTACGATAAAGGTAGAAATGCACATACAATATCTGGATAATATGCAACAAATTGTAAATTACCCTACTCGTATTATAAACATAGCATTTCTTTCGTAATCTTCTCAGTTGAAATACCAATTTACGAGTATTATACCTGTACATAAGTACGTATATGTGTCGGTGGCATGTTAAGTACGACACAAAATGTGAAATATATTAATTTAATTGACTAATTTTGTACAGTTCCCGTTTTCAGTCGGATAAAGATGTATATTTGAGGCACTATCCTGCCTGAAATCCAAGCATGCTCCAAATCAATAGCTACACAACACATTCAGACATGATACACCGAATTTCTAATTTCTGATTGGGTGAATTCTCCACGCACACAATTTTCATCTTGCACCATGGACATGCATCTTTATGGTAAATGAAAAATGCCCCAATGAGATCGAACAGCTTACATGGGATTATGGCTGTATTCAAATGATATTTTTTAGAGATAATCGATCTTATTATGGTGAAATTCCAAATAGATTTTCATTTTATCATTTCAGATGATGATGCAATAAATAATTCCTGACTGTAATGCATGCTCTTTCCGTTGGTGTTACACAATAAATGTAATGGCGTGTTTGCTCTTTCGCACCAGTTTAGTTGCAGCATTATGGGGGAAAAATCAACCGAAAACGTTTATCTTGTTACTTTGTGATGGGTGTTTTGTCGTATGTGCCCATAGTTCCAGTCTGTCGTCAAGAGCCGCTCGATAAGCGTGAGCGCATCCGCGTATTTCTTTGCTGACAAAAGGCAATTATTCGTCCCCTGAAGTGAACATTTAGATTTTTACGTTCGGTAATGAGCCTGCTTTTACGGCTATAAATGCGGAAATTTTCCTGTATAAAAACCGACATTGTTAAAAGATGACGTGCTTTAGCAAATTTTTGTCCTAACAGATAAGAAATTCTATAGATTTCTACGGAAATAGTGTGCAATTAAAAAAATACTGTTGTCTGGGATTCTTAAGGCAAGTAACTGACACAAGCGATTGCAGGATATCTCATAAACAAAGTTAATTACCATAGGATAATTTGTAAGTTTTAACTGCATGTAGTGTTTTGAATACCGTCTTACCAAGAAAAGGAATGAACTTAATACATTAATAAAATATCGTGCAGATATTGCTACTGTCGGAAGCAAAAGTGAACTATTATTTGAAGTGGCCATTGTAGGTGGAGTAACAATAATATTGAGAATTTGTAAGTGGTTTTTCCATTTCCATATTAATAAAAGATGATGAAATAACTAAAATAAGCCCTGTGATAGCACCTGGTATAATATAGGTATGAAATGGAATACATAATTTTACGTGCGATTGGTAAAAGTGAATTTGCAGTGCTATCTTCACAAATATTCGTGGGTCAAATATTCATTGCTACTTGCTGAACCCACCCTGCAGCCCCATCGATTCTAGTTTTGCTGCTATCAAAATGTCTTTGATATTGCCCTCCAGCAATTTAATGCTTATTGATTGTGCGACTTGCGCTCATGCGTCATAAAATAGATCGTACAAAGTACTAGTGCAAAGGTCGGCGCCAAAAACAACATTTATGCATAGCGTATATTATTATGTCGTAACATTTGCGTTTTATTTGGCAGGAGCCATTTTTGAACAAGGCACAGACGAAGTGCAAGCAGCGTTCAAGTACGCCATTTACTTGCACAATTTGAACGCATCGGCATCTAGATTTAAAGTTGCTGCCGAAGTTGACGTCATTAACACTGCAGACGCTTTCAAAATTGGCCGTATAGGTAAGAAAACAGTTGTTCTTTTATCTTTAAATTTTTGGTGGCCTGAGAATATTGCGAGCTCAACATGTAGTACTTGTATAGGGTATATGTACATGTAAAGCAGCCAAGCTCGTTGGTGTGCACAGCAGAGCCTCATAATGTATATTTTATAACAGAATGATATATTCTATGACACAATTTTCAAAAAATAGATTTTGTTATATCATGTGTGGATTTCTATGAATTATGAAGTTATTAAGCTATGTCAGTTTTAGAGTGTTATTAGTTAACCCTCAAGCGACCAACGTGGTAAAAACGCACCCCAGCTTAACTTTGAACTCAATTTTCATGAGTTAGTAATTTTTAAAAAGCTGGTAATTTTGCATTCGTTTCTTTGTGTTTTTATATTAAGTTTGAAATTTTCTCATCACTCGTTTTTTTGTTTATTTTTTACTAAATTTTGGAACGCTAAATACCAGCTAGGCGCTCATAATTTACATGAGCACCTAGATGTACCGTACGATCGGGCACAATCGAGCACCAGTTTAGTCACATGGAATGCTGAACTTTTTACGAATTTGGGAATTATGCAATATCCGCTTTGCATCATTCCCTTCCCAAAGCAGCGTGTGACTCATTATGCTGGATCGAATTACTGGATTATAAAAATTCGACGAACTGTGATGCTAGGTAGGTGTGGCAAATTATTGTTTTATTTAATTATTTCAAAACAACACTCTTTATTCATTAAAGACGGATGATTATGCGAAATGAAAATTTACTCCGTGTGAGTTTAACTTTCAAGAGAGTACTCTGTAATTGGTAATCGTTTCCAGGAATTTTTATAAACATTGCTACTGTAATTTATTGTATCTTGTCGAGAAAATAGAGGCAGAAACTGTGCAATATAATTTCAGTAATATTTTTTTTCACCTGGTGTGTTATCTGCGTATTACCTTTTTATTGCTTGTGCTCGTATATCTGTGGTTAAATAAATAAAAAAATACACAGTACATCATTGAGTAATGCACGTCACAAGCAGTGATATTTCAAACGGTGAAAGATTTTCTTTCTGAGCAGAGTTTAAAAAAATACTTTGTATTTACTATAGGCTACACTTTTTATCGATGTGGAATGCATTTCTTTGCAACTTCAGCTCTAGCTGTAGGCACTAGCGGAGATTGCACTTCAGGAGAAATAATTCATTTAGGGCGATATCTGTGGTGCTTTTCCTTGCAGTACTTGGACAGATTGTGAAAGATCTAGCTAATGATTTTCAACGTTATTTACATCAGAATGCATTGCATTACAAGGTTTTTTAATTAATAAGAATACTCCCCAAGAAGTGCTGCGAGCAAATTCAAATTGTGCATTACGCAACACAGTGAAGAGTTGTCGATTGCACTGTATTTGATATATTTTTATTTAGACAAATGTGGAAGGATTTTCTCAATATGCCAAATATGCCTAGCAATTGAAAAATTTGGTTTTACGTGAAGACTTCCATTATTGCGTTATACTAGAATACCTGCGTACTTGTATAAATCTGTTCTGATGAAGCCTGTATGTACCAGTTCGTGCCATATTATTGGAATAATTACGTTGCAACTCATGCGCCACTGTTTTTAACGTCAAATTGTAATGTGAAATTCAAAGGTATAAAATCTGAATTATATATGATTGGAAAAGTCACAGAACAATGTTTCATTTCATGTATAACACTTCTTTTAAAATAACAGTTTGTTTAGAAGTTATATGTACTTTCCTGAAGACAAAATATTGGAATAATAAATTTATTTTGACATGTTATTAGAATAATACACTTATTATTAATTAAGGCAAATTTCCCAAATATTACAAACGCACTACAAAAACAAATCAGAATGTGAAACATGGCAAATTATGATTGTTTTTCACATTTTCTAAAAATATGGCACAAAAAATTCATTATTCCAATATTTTGTCTTCAGGAAAGTACATATATCTTCTAAATGAAACATTATTTTGAAATAAGTGTTATGGATGAAAAGAATCCTTGTTCTGTGACCTTTCCAACCATATATAATTTGTATTTATCCATTTGAATTTCATTCTACAATTTAACGTAAAACACAGTGGCGCATGTGTTGTAACTCATTATTCCAATAGTATGGCACCAACTGGTATTGTTCCATTTACTTCCGGTGTTCTTCTTGTTTGACTGGGTGACAATTGCGTCATTCAGGTGTCATTCTCTGGCCGTGTTCGGCAAGTCATACTGTCTGTCTGAGTTGCCAGAATGTGTGACGTCATCTCTGATTACATCTCTGTGCCATGTCTGTCACTCAATTTATCTGGTTTGCCAACCACAAATTTCTGTTACAGCTGGAATCAATGCAATTCAAAATTTGTCTCTGACACGGCAGCCAGAGAAAATGACGTCACTTCTCAGACCTGTTCAGATCTCTGAGGCCCACATGGATTGCCGAACAACTTTTCTCGCCAAAGCTCAAGATATCTGGCGACCCAGACAGACAGTATTACTTGCCGAACACGGCCACTCTCCCTAGCTTTAAGGAATGCTATCGCGGACCTTCAGCATTTTATTTTTTCCCGAATGCAGAGAGAAACCCTACTTCAACTAAAATGCATTCAGCCGATTACTATGCAGTCACGTATGTGAACTCGAGGAATGAATCTTGGTAACTAAACTATAGATTGCCCATATTCATCACCTTCTTTAGACAAGAATTGCGCGGTTATTTTCCTGTGAAGCGGTCAAGGAGAACTAATTTTATAGCCTTATTTCAGCATCCTGTTTAGTCCCTTATAATTCTTGACCGAATTTTATATTTTTTTCAATTGTCACAACGGGGATTGAGGTTGACAGGCACATCTTTGTCAGATGAATAATCTTTCAATAATGTAAAATGTTTTTACTTTACCTATTACTATATGCAATGCTTAACACATTAACATGTAGTACCCCCTGAATACCGTAAATCCTCTAATAAGCGCCTATCTCAAATAAACGCCGCTCTCATAGCAAACACATGGGCAATGTTCTGTAAATTCAAATAGCCGCCTAGGCGTTTAATAGAAGATTTACGGTATATTACTGTAGGTAGCGTATCGTCTTCTCCCAAGATATAATGACATTAAAAAATGTGCTACATATTTGGGAAACGGCTATATTTGTTAGCTGCATGGGGTCTAAATGTATTTTCAATATCTATGTATTGTGGTAAACTACGCAACTCGAATAAAAAAGGCTGGCCCTAGCCCATCCATTCCTGGTGGTATAAAATTTATCGATTTGTCTGGCATCTCAGAAAGAAATGCAGGCGTGTGCATACTCAAAATCGGGCTCTGCGTGGCAGCTTCCCTGCCTTCACTGGCAAATGCAGGTTGTAGTCAGATTGTATACGTTAGGTGAAAGTTGCTGATGGGCATTATATTGCACCCAGTTATATATTCGAGATGGCGCGATATTGCACGCTGAAGAGGTAGGCGTGGCATGGATAACATCATTACTGTGGGCGGGTACTCCGCCATTCAGTAGACAACGTTAGATTTCTGTTACTACATCAAACAGAATTATATTTCTTTTTCACCATTTCTCTCCCTATAACTTTACATGGCGTTCTCAAGAACTGGACGTCGGGCTGCACAATAAAAAAATAAAAGACCTCTGCTCCATAATTATCGATCTCCTTAATGGTGTTCTTGAGCGTACTCATATAATCAACACAAAGTGAAGAAGGTCTTTATTTGGTACACGGTAGAATAATATTTTATTTTCTTCGTCATATTAGTATGCCTTTCAAGCCTGTAAGTATACAGATTCGGCTCCCAGTAGTTTGAGAAACTGTTGTTTATATTCTTTATTTTACTCTTGGATCGCAACGTCCAGTGAAATAGTTAACTGAAATCGATTTCTTTTTCAGTTAATACGCTATTCCACAGGACCTCGAAATGTGAAAGAAGGCGCACTACTGAAATTAAATCTACTGAATATACTTATATTCCGTTATTTCTTTTGTAGGTATCATTATGTGATCCCGAAAATAAACATATACTATAACATGGAAGCCTTGCGCATATCCGTGGCTTTACAAAGCATTTTATTTTTACAATTTATAATTATTTATGTTAGCAAAAAATAATTCTCAAGCGTTTTACGTTTCATTTTAACCCTGGTCTTCCCGAAACTGATCTATTGGTCGATTCGGTTCTTCGATTTTGTCATCTCTACATTAATTAAAAAAATAAAATTGTTGAAGGTGGCATTGAAATGTAAATAGAATCGTTGTAGCATATATTTTTCTGGAAACAATGCTGCAGAATTACAATCAAATATGAGCATTTCTTGCTCTGGTAGGGCTGTTGTGCAAAATTTGTTGATTACGTACCACAATTTCATTTATTCTCTATTTCGTCGATATATAATTAATTGTACAAGCGTTCTCTTCTAATGGCTTCGACCATGATTGGATGCAGTATGATGGGGCCACCTGATACCTAGTGTGCTATATCAGGTCAGTCGATTGGACGGTCCAATTCCCAACTTCATTAATCTGTGTTTCAAGATGCGGGAGAGTTTCCATTTTAATAGCTAGTGCTCAGCTCATCGATCTTCGTTCGGAAATACTAATATCCTCCGAAATGAACTTTTCGATCTTGGATGTCATTTGGAAATCTCATTTCATGCTGTGTTTTTATTCTGGGGTAACAACTTCTGTACAAGCTTTATATATAGTTTTTTTCCCTGAAGGGTTGCACAAGACTTCATACATATATAGCGAAGCGATTCTTGCTCAGCACACGAGCGCAAATGAACAAGTTACTGTGCTGCTTCATATTGGCAGCATCGGCAATTTCATCAAGAATGCCGATCTATATTAATAACAATACTAAATATCTTTTTATGTTTTTAT
>WWPM01011454.1:0-10417 GCA_023279145.1 Glomeris maerens | reverse complement strand
AAGACCAATCATCCCTTTAGCCCTTTTCAACTGCACCAGAGATAATTAAAAAATGGTCGTTCAACTAGATAAGAAGTTTAACACCTGCTTGCATTTGATCCCCTTCCTTTACATAAAACCAGCTTAAAAGAAGGGAGAGACGTCATCCCCTCAGAATTCCTGAGCTTTACTTTAAAATACTTTGGATAACAATTAAAAAATTCAGCATATTGTAATTTTTTTTCTGATTGTTTTTCAGTTTGATTTTCAGGCTATCTTAGAGAAGCTTGTCAGTTCACCTTTAAGAAAAACCGCATTTAACGAACTGCTTATAACAATATCCCGCTAATAAAGCAGATATTTCGCTGCATTTCCTCCGGATATAACGTTTTTGGTAACTGAAAGTCGTAGTTTTTCTTTTGTAGCTAATTCTTTACAGCTACTACAGTCTGGCCAAGGCCTAATTAAGATGTATGTGTACATTATCTTCTTAAAATTTAAAGATAAAGTGTATCTAAAAAGAATTATGACAATGTCGTGACTGAATTAATAGTTCTTACTGAGCTCTACTTTCCGGGACCTTTAAATCTCAAAATAGTACAACATAGAACACTAAAAATTCATGCAAAAGACTTGTGTGCGACGTTTGCCTTTCATTGTTGGCAAAAACCATGAAATATCACATTTAACCAATCCCACTTAAAGCGTTGACAACCGTTGCAGATGACCATCAACGCATAAGCAGGCTATACTGTACTATTTTGTTACCCTCTCTTTATGCAATATTTGAAGGGTGTTTGTTATACTTTCTTAGCGGCTTTAATATCCATTTTGGTTTCTACTAAATATTTTGCTATTTGATGCAAATTGAAATGAGCAGCCAAATGCTGTGCAGTATTGCCATTGTCATCACGTATGAAGTTTCTTTCTATAAGTTTTACAATGTTCAAGTTGTGATACTGCATTGCACACTGCCTGTATGAAACATAATTATTAATTATTCCTGTGCACTTGGGCTAGGACATATTTCATAGTTTTTAAGTTATCTAAACTATACCTCGTATCACCTCAAGAAGATACCAAAGGGTCTATGGCAACGACGGCGCTCCCGCCTACCGCGTGCCAAATATCAATGCACGAAAGTAGATCCGGTAAATTTTGTCTTACAAAATGGCGGATCTTGACTCGTTAGTAGCCACAAAGTTTGGGATCTGACACACAAATTCACAATTTTCATAAAATACCATGCGCATTAGAGCAACAAAATCAACTGACCATTTTAACAACATTAATGATATGCCTCATCATTGGTTTGCGTTTCTAAGTAAGATTGTTTATACAACCCATAACATTTGATGTGTGAAGTAATACTATAACAGATCTGAAAGCTAACAGAAAACATTTTTCGTTTGTGGCCAAAGATACCCCACAGAAAGTTACCCCGTTCGACGGTAAATTATGAAGAAAAAAGAAGTAGAAGCAGCACACTATATTTTTGCGCTAGGTCACAAGGCCTGTTAACCCCTTCCTATTCAGCCCTTGGTATCTTCTTGAGGTGAGATAAGGTATAGAAGAATCGTGTACCATCGTTTCTGTCATTCATTCATCATAACATTCCTGCATTTTGAATCTTTTAGATGATCCTCGGCCCCAAATTGTTCTCATTAGATCTTGCAAGCTGTGAATCTCTTAGGAATCCCAGATAAGCTATTTTTGTTAGTCCCAGCTGCAAAATTTTCTTTAGGATTTCGTTTACTCTATCTTTGAGAAAATGGTGTTACAAATCTGAGGGCGATCTTCGCTCTGGATCACTGCTTGCGCAATGTGTCTAAAGTACTAGTTCCGCCTCTAGTTCCGTGAAATCATCTAGCCTAACGATTTTTTATTTTAACATGCGCTGCGCTCTTTGCTTTGCCACTTTTGCTGAGGACCTTTTGAGTTCCTGGACTCCTAGTTCCGGCCATGTTTCTGGACCTCTAATCTCCGACAAGCCCTTGGATCTATAGCCTCCAACATTCTCTTGGAACTATTATAGTCTCTGACAATCCCTTGGACCTATAGTCTTCGACCAGCCCCTAGAATTTTAGTCTCCGGCAAGCCCCTGGAGATCTAGTTTCCGACCAGTCTCAGGATCTATAGTCTCCTATAATCGTATAATCTTGGCAGTATAAGTGTACCGTGTTTCCACCACCTTGAAGTAGCCATCTTGCAGGGAAGCCTAGTCTAACCAAAGTGTACACCGCCCCCAAAAAACTTGTGTTCGCCAGAAGTAACAATATTTTAGGTTAAAATAATATTCCCCGAGCGAAGCCACGCCAAAGGGTTAGAGAGCTTCCCAGTACGTGCTACGCTCGTCCATTTCGCTTCCCTGCAGGAAGGTGGAAACCTGGTACACTGAAACCTCTCTTGCTAATCTCCTGGAGCCCCTAGACTCTTTCCAGGCTCTTGGACATCTTGCCTCCTGTCATCAAGTAATCGGACTGCTTCCTTTGAACCTCAAGTCCTAACTGTCCCCGCAAATCTTGTATCAGTTTCCCCATTGACCCCTTGTGTGCTGATTCCGTTCAAGTAGCATGGTGCAAAGCTGTTTTGAATTCAGCTGTTTTAGGTCTGTAATTAGTTTATCTCCATTTTCCATGTCAATGTGTATTGGTATGGCAAATTTGACGCAGATGTTGATATCTGATGTGTAGTTTAATATATGTATATTCCACAACTTTTGCTTGTCCGTTTATATCAGCATAGTGTAATGCTGTTTTGCAATGTTAAACTTGAAAAATAGCATCACATCCACTACCCAATAGCACTTTTACTACATTTAAAAGACCTTCTCATGCAGCTATATAGCTGTATGTAACGGTGTCTTTCAAAATTTGTCTCAATTGTTGCAGTTAGTTATTTCTCATTAACCCAATTACATCTTTCAATTTAAACATTATATAGGTGGGTGTGTGTGTTGAACATTCGTATTTTCCTGAGACATAAGACAAATGAAATTGTGAATCACAGGGTTATTCTTTTTGAAATTTCTTTCGTTTTCGAATTTTTTCACTCTTTGAAACTTTGTGAAATTGCTTTCTTTTTTATTATTATATCTGACGACTAACTGTGCAACAAAATATTCGGGAAGTGTTCTGTGAATAAAATAATGTTTGCCTTCCTTTCCTATTGCCTGTATTATTCCCACAGATTTAATAATATCCTCATCTTTCCTGGACAACTTCTTAGGATTCATTATAGCATCTTCAGGGAATAGTAAATTGAGAGCAAACATTTCATGATGTTTTTCATTTTTTTTTAATTCTAGCAAATTGAATGATTTGATTAAATTAAGGCGATTTTTGTCTCGTTCATAGATTTCATACCATTTTTTAATGAAATGGGAATAGACACACAAATCATTAACACAACTAAATTTTGGAAGGTGATCATCACCACTGTTCATGTGATTGACGTAGTCATGTCTGAGTTCTTCTGCTAATATTCGCCATTGCAAAGGAACACCCAAACCATGAGATGGCCCATCACCCAAGATACCTGAAACTTTGTGAAGCAAGTGAGATGAATATTGCTCAGTTTTTTGTGTAATGTTATCCTTCTCCAAGAAAGGGCTGAGGTGGATTTTCCAAGACCTATTCAGAAATTTCAACCTGTCTTCGTGGTTAAGTTCTTCAAATTCTGTAGAAAATAAAGACAGGTTATTTTCTAAAGTGTCCATGGCGTGTTTTCTTGTGGTCACCCATAGTCTCGCAGACGTTTGGCATTTGATAAATTTCAGAAAAGGCAGGATTTTTAGTTGTCTCTCCTCATTGATTTCATCAAAGCCATCGAACAGAAACAGAATAGGCCATGTATTTTGATGAACCACATTCAATTTATGTGTCATCAATACCTTGGCCCAGGAATTTGTTAGCCCTGTGTTTTCCACTTTTGATACAAAATTGTAAACGCCTTCGCAAGTCATGTCAGATTCCTTTATTGTGTCGATTGCATGCTCACAATCTACGAAGTTGATGCGAATAACCCAGTTTTCATTCATAATCTGTTGGGATATACTAGTTAAGCTTGTTGTCTTTCCCATTCCTGGTTCACCTGCAATAACAACAACTTTATCTTTCAATCTACTCATTTTGTCTTCTGAGTATAATTCTGGAGCGCACTTGTCTTTGTCAATAAAAGTTCGCAGTTGTAAAATGGAACCCCGAGTCTTTTCCCATATCAACTGGTCATTATCACCCTCTTCAACTTTAAGCCAATGGGTGGTTTGTGTAGCTTGTTCAGTTGTTTCCATTACATCTCTATCGTCACAAAATCTAATCTTATCATTGACACAATTTTTTTGAAAAATCCGTTTTCTATGAGAGCATGAGCGTTTAATCATATCTGTTATTTTCGTCTTGTCGGAAACATCACTAAAGATAAACACATGCGGGTTTGATTCTCCAATGAATAAGTCCGATTCAAAAACAGGATTCCCACTTGGAGTTTTTGGCTGGGCACCTTTCGATTTACACCATTTGAATTTGCTGCCATTAACAACTTGAAGCCAGTGTACACTATCGTTTTCCAGACTTTCAAAAACCACACTTGCAGCTTTCGAATCTTTTTCAAATTTGATGGTTTCATCGGAGCAATGTTTGTTGAAGTGCAAGATGCATTTTTTCTCCAATTCATCGAGAAGTTTTTCAACTTTCTCCTGACCAGATGTTGTCCGCAATATAAGGATTTCTTTGGCATTTTTCTGGCAAAGTATTTCTGGTTTCAAAGCAATGTTTTCACAGCGTCTGAATTTCCTTTTGAGGTAAAATGTAGGGTGAAAAACGTATTGAAGATGAAGTAATTCCAAGTTAACATCTACCCAATATATAGTTTTCTCGGAGTTCTTTGCACAGATCTGTTTGAATTCCTTGAAACCAAATGCATTTTTTTGATCAGGAAAAGCAATCGTTCCATCTCCAATTCTTTCATTTATATGCTTTGCAATTGCATATTCATCTCCCAAGAAGTTTACAAATTCATTCTTCAATGATTTGATATGCAACCCTTTTATCCCACTGATTACAATCATGGTATTCTCTTCTGGTTGCTTGATCATTTTAACTAAATTCTCTCGTTGCATGGGATGGGAAAACTTTATGAACGTTGCCTCTGACTCGCCTATTTGGTGTGGCGCTTTGCCGATCACTATGTCAGTGATCATAATTAGATCCATTAGAAATTTTGAAGTAACTTCCTCTTTAAATGTGTCATTGCAACTAGAAATGAATTCGGTAATTTTTACTCCTTTTCCTTGCAGTGTAACCAATTTGTTCAATAGCTGCGTTTGGGATTCAATTGTAAGATGGCTTAAATTGATATTGTCATTTTTGTTAATGCAGTATGTTTCATTGCAATCAAAATTCTTTTCATCACCAATTTCTGTGATGAGGATTACATGTTTATTTGAGTCTTCCTGTGCAATTTTCAGCAGGCTGTCATAAAATGTACGAATATTTTCGTCATTGGACCTCTGTCCACTACCAAGTAGTTTACTATTAGTACTTTCTATCACCAAGAAATAAGGCGCTTCCTTTTTACTTTGGAAAACTCGCAAAACATGATCTTGAATATTGAGGAGGTGATGCACTTGCATGTAAATGTAGCTTTTTTCTTTATATGCCCTATCTAATGCTTGACACACTTTCACACTACTCAATAAACTGGTTCCTCTTTCAGCTTCAATATTGAGTACATTTTTCTTGTCAATAATACTTATAAGTTTGTCCAGTGTCCAGCTTTCAAATCGCACTTCACGAATGTTAGTTCTCGTTTTACCAATGTTATGGAGTGGTTTCAATTGGATGTGTGATAAGCTAGTTTTTGCATCTTCGACAAACATAGTGTCCTTTTTCAGGAACCTATTATCATGTTTAAACCAGGATTCAATTTTCGATCTTACGCTCTCAAATATTGCCTCTCTCTCCTCATCTTCAACTTGGCAAGTTTCCTGTATTTCAGCTTTAATTATGTCATCCAAATCTTTCTCGCTGGGCTGCCCTAGCAAAAATTCTAATTTTGTGAAAAACTGGTTAATGTCTTCCGTGACAGTTGTTTGCAAATTGTTGCGTCTACTTTCTGATGTATTGTAAAGCTGGCCAAATTGTTCATGTAAATTAATAGTTACACTGCCCCGTTGCTCCCTAAACCTTTCTTGTGATCCTGCAATTTGACAAATCTTGTTCCAGAGACAATGAGATCTCTGAAATAGAGAACTGAATTTGCTTTCACTTGGATTTTCTTTGTTAACTGAAAAAACTTCTTTTGCCAAGGCAATGTGGTAATTTTGCAATTTATTTTCCAATGTTATACATTTACCTTTCTTTTCTCCAAGCGTGTATGCATATATTTCTTTGGCAATTTCGTGAAGTATGCTGTCAAATAAATGTGTAATTATAACTTGGTTTATTGTTTCCTCTGGATTAAGCCGCTTGCTTACACATCCCTTTCCAAATACAATTTCGTCCTTTTGGTCGTCAATCCATCTTTTGGGATCACTAATGTCACTTTGTTTTGCGGCTCTTTTGTGTTTAAAATCTTTTGATTGCAAATTGTTGTTTGTGAATATTATAAATCTGCAATCATTGAGGTTTTTGCGCCAAAATGTATTTTTTGACAGCTTGATTTGTTGAATTGAGTTAAAGTACTTTATTAAAGCATAAGGACCTGTTTTAAATGCCTCAATGTCAATGAAACCTTTTTCTGTTCTTCCTGATTCCATGTTTATTTCTTTGTGTTTGGCTTGCAAAAATACTACACAAGTCTTTTCAATGCCATCCTTATCACGAAACTGATATTTGAGCACTATGTCATCTAAAGCACCAACTTTATCTATGTTTTGTGCCAAGAAGAATTTTTCAACACTAGTACTGCCACGTAACCTTAGGAAGAACAACATTGCCAGCTTGCTCTCATAATGGAAACCCAAATATCCTTGTGTACCTTCCCTTTTTTCATAAGTCTTGCATTTCCCTTCCTGTCTGTTACTATTGTCCACGTTATTTTTGAAATTTTTTTTAAGGATAGGTTTGAAATGATTACCTTCGCGAATCAAATTTATCACGTCGTTTGATTGGTTAGGCGAATTTTGGTCTGATTTCATTACATAACTTGGCTCCCAATGTTGGCTGTCATCTGACTTGCTTAATATTTTGATGTTCACATTGAGCGCATCGCATATAATTCGACCTTCGTGTTCTGGACTGCCCCTTACAGAATTTGGGGGCCCTGTGATCGCTTTTTCTAAACGGGCACAATAATCTTCCACTTTCATTCCGAAAATCTGATTGGGCTGTGAGTCTAAAGTGCGAGCGTCGTCTAAGAATTTCTTTACATATTGTTGGCAACTCTGCCATATCATTTTGGGACTGAACTTTTTACGATGAAGTTGCTCAAGACATTGTGCAACTGAACTGACGAATGAATCCTTGTCGTCTAATACTTCACCGATACTGTGATCGTCTGGAATTGGTGGTTGGCTTTGTTTTTCCATTTTACTTATGCAAGCACAACTGGGATTGAGAAAAAAAAGAAACTAATTTATTTTACCAATTAATGTTTTCTAGCGCTGACGTTATTTGGGCCTCCAAACTGCTGAATCTGTCATCGAAAGAAAATATCTATTAAGTATTTATTTTGCCAGTGTTATGTAATTAGTGAATAGCAATTTTTTGAATGTTTTCTTTCACAATCTGCGGGCTCCTTATACATAAATCAACAATGAACAGTTGAGTCCTGTCAATGTGACGTTGTTTGGGCAATGAGAACTCGTGTCACAGTGTCCGCAATGTCATATTATGCGGACCATACGCACAATCTGTGCGTAAACTCAATTTTATACCGATTTAGCCGCATAGATTTTGCACCAAAATGTGAGATTAATCTAACACTTGAAACGATTATGCAATTCCAGTGCAAAACACAGGCTCAAAATTCAGGGAATGCAGACAGTGTCATACTACGCGGACTGCCACACTATCCTATACAGTCCTCCCTCGCTAATCCGGCAGATATGGGACCAGAGCAACGACGGATTATCGAAAACGCCGGATTACTGGAAATTAGCTAATAATGACGAATTTTAGCAGCAGAAACTACGTTTTATTGTACCCATAGCATATAGCTGGGCATGTATGTTACACATTTGTATTGAAGTTTGAATGGAAACATTTACTTGTTTTGTAACAATTCCGCAGAAAAATATGCTGCAGATTTTCTACAGAAAAGCATTGATTTCTGTAGAAAATCTACAGAAATTCCTACAAATTTGTAGATAATCTGCAGAAATCAATATTTATCTGTAGAAATGTATAGCAGCATATTTTCAGATGCAACTGCCACTGCAGATTTTCTGCAGAAAATATATTAATAGTTTGCAGATATTTTTCAGAATTTGTACAAATATTTGTAGGTTTTCTACAGATTATTTTCAGTCATTGCGGAAATTCTGCAGAAACCACTATTTAAAATTTCAGCATAAATAATAAAAACAGAGTGAATGGAGTAAATTCTATCAGCATAAATTTACACAAATTCTTAAGATTGAAATCTTTATTTACCTCTCAACAAGTTTACTAAAAAATTTTCAGGAGGAAGGCCAAAAAAAACGCCAGATTACCGGAGGCGCCGGATAATTAATCGAAGGGCCGGATTATCGAGGGAGGACTGTATTTGCATATAGCAGGACTCGAATGTAATAAGACTGGGTCTGAGTAAAATTAATATTGTCCCATTTTTGACAGCTTATTGAAAAGAATAGGATGCACTTTTTTAATAAAACATTGTTAATGGTGAAGATTCATTCCAAGATAGCCGATAAAAGATTGGTCTATCGTACATGGTATTTAATGCTATGAGCCACTAACAATTGTCGACAGACTCCCGATGATATCACACAGGAATATAATACAAGTTTAACTGAATTGGCTCTACTTTCCTAGGAACTCGCACGATTACAACTCCATGAAATTTGTTAAACCATCACTACGTTAAGCACAACGCTCCTACTATAATCACTAACTTTTAGTATACGTACGGTTCAGTTAATACAGGAAAAAATTTTCATAACTTACAATGTCGGATTGCAGTGTTTCTCTCTGACTTTCCTCTGGCAGCGATGAGATGAAATGTACTTTTCAGCAACAAATGGTATAGTTTAAATGCTGCCAATGGTAGTTGTGAATTCGATTTGGACAAACCCACTATAAATTAATGTCCAATGAGGAAGTAAATCTATTTTCTTGGAATTATGACAATGAAAAGATGGGCATTATAGGATTTTATCTATGCCTATCTCAAAAGATTTTCCGACGAGGCAAGTACGAAATGGAAATGTGACCTTTCGATACTTGAAGTTAGTCAGCCCCATGATATTTAATACTGTGAGACACTCAAATCTAAACGACCTGTTTGCCCAAAATGTATTGTACTTTATATATTTGAATTTATAAAATTGTAAAACAGCTAATGTAGTAGTGGTGAAGAGCATTTGTACCAACCCACCACTAGGAATCAATGTCCAATAAAATGTGTTAAGCCTGTTGGCTTTTAACATGCTGACATCAAATTCTCAAGACAATAGAAAGCTTGGGATGATAGAATTTTATATATTCGTTTGCTCAAAGGATTGAAACTGCAGGAAACTATACTTAGTTGTCTATTGTTAATTTCTCTGTGCATCTTATTGGGTATGCTACGTGTGCGTCATAATATTGTAAAATATCATAATTATGCCGATCTTCCACGAAAGCTAACTCATGCTGCATTTGTAAATGTTAAGTAAGCTACAGTATTACATAGGGATATCGAAAATGGAAAATTGTCACCAGTTTATTTTTTCGTGCTAATTTAACAATAAACTAATAGGGCGAAAAAAGTGGAACAATTACACAATGCTTTAATAACTCCACGCCGGCCATGCAGATTTACTCAACATTAATAAAGTTTGTTTAAGGACCAGTTAGCAACTAACATGCCTAATTTCATTGAAATCATTTGAAGGCTTTCAAAGTTATTCCCATGTTTGCTAACTCACACACAAAATTTTGAAGCTAACTTCCTCGCAATTTCACAAATATTATTTGCTGTTAGTTAGGAATAAGTCAAAAATTGGCCCAATTTTAAATCAACCTTCTCATAAACGGCCTATTGCTGAGCTGCAGGAAATTTTGTACAAGTTACCACAGAAAGCAATCCAGAAGTCGATACACCATTTTCGCAAGTGGCTTAAATCATGTGTCCGAGTTAAAGGCAGCTGGTCACTTCGAGCATTTCAATTGATGTCTTGGTTTCAACAAACAAATGAGACCTTTTCATGATTACAAAATAAAATTAAGGATACAATTATTTTTGTAACTGTAGAGGCGTTGTTGCGTTAGCAAACATGGCAATAACTCCGAAAGTT